>CAWUFW010023566.1:0-73383 GCA_963921515.1 Calotriton arnoldi
CTGCATTAGCACCTGTACTTTGTCGTCCTGCCTTTGGCCCTCAGCCCGACGCCCGGCGCACGGAAGCACTTTCTCCAGAGTCCCTGGAGGGGCTTGATAGGCAGCGCGGCGGTCCCGCTACGCGGGAGACCGCTCTTGCTGCATTTGCACCTGTACTTTGTCGTCCTGCCCTTGGCCCGACGCCCGACGCACGGAAGCACTTTCTCCAGAGCCCCTGGAGGGGCTTGACAGGCAGCGCGGCGGTCACGCGACGCGGGACGCACGCGGGCTCGGCACGGGCGAAGACTGGGCCAAGACGGGCCCGTCTTAGCCCATCATAGACCGACAGAGGCCGGGCAATAGCTCTGATATCCACGTATTAAGGTACTGTGACTCTGAGATTTCCCCGATAAAGAAGTAATAACAATCAAGGAAAGGAACCCTGCAGTCACTTGTCATTAATCGGGAACGAAGCTGGACCTTCGCTTTGGCGCTAATTATCCCTAAGAAAGCTTCCGAGGGGCATTAAGTTCTTTGAGCAGAATTGGAAATAGTTATTTTTATCTCCCCTTCTGCCTTCTGCCTTCTGTAAAAAGTGTCTGATACTCTTATCTTGATATTTGTGACTTGATTGCGATATATCTAGTATGGGGAAGAGAAAAACAATGAGCACTCAGAATAAGAAGTCAGTTAAATCAGGGGAGCATTCTCGCCAGTCTTTACTTAACGATCGCACTGGAGCTGTAGGTGCTATAGAACGGCAGATCAACACGGTCGAAGAGGCCTTAAAACCTGGGGCTGATGAGAGCACTACAGTGAAAGTGAGTTCGAACCTATTGGAGGTACAGAGAAGTACATCAGGTATAAATGGCTGCGTGGTGAATATTTCAGATCACTTGTCAGGCAGTGAGCAGGAATGCGATGTGCAGCATCAACCACCAAATAAGCACGCCAGGAATCAGAGTAATTGTCATAGCACTTCTGGGGTGGAGGATCCAGGCCCTATTACGGCTGAGAAGCTCTCTCCTAAAACCCGTAAAAGGGCCCCTAACAGGGCAAAGTCCACACCAGTAAATAAATCTGAGAACTGGGAAAAATCACTGATTAGTTCTAATATGCGTACTCAGAGTGAGGTAGGAAAGTTAAAAGTAAAGCTGGATGCTCTGGATACATTGATTAGAGACAGTTTATGTAGTCTGACAACCAGAATAGGTACTATGGAGGCGACTTTAGTTAAATGTTTAGATATACTTCAGCCACCAGCACCTGACAGAATGTGTCTGCCTGGTCACATCATTAAAGATGACCACCAAATTAATAATCCAAAGACAAACTACACTGGCCCTGTTACAGCTACTCACAATGCCCCTATATATGTGCCCGGCGTCATAACTCAAAAAACTCAAAAAAACCCTCTCGCTAATATTGAGGCCCACCCACCTACTACTGTACCAGCCGCGATTAAGTCGGCACCAATTCCATCTTTAGTAAATATTAATCGTGCGAGCCTGACTCAGGGGACACAACATGCCACATACTTAGATTTACCGCCAGCTGCTACACATTATGTAGTGGTGTTAGTTAATGGCCCTACATTGGCGGAGGAGTTGGGAGAATCTTGGGTGAATCTAAGGAACAAGTCTTTACAGTAGCTTGGTTCCAGGTCAGGCCTAACTGAAAAATTATTTGACGAGTTCAAGATGGTAAGGAGAGTGGGATGGTTAGGTAAAGGGCCCAAAAAATTTCAAGGGAATTGTGTTGTGCTGTCATTTAAAACTCCAAACTTTGTGAGATTGATCTTGAGTAGAGTTGGAGATAATTCTATGGGAGGCTCACATATTAGTGTTGTTCCTTTAGGATATTTTTATCAGCCTCCACACTGGAATCAACCTAGGTCAACCTGGGAAAATCTTACTCCGCCTTATAGGAGACAGTTTAATATTCCTACACAAAATCGCTTCGATAGACTCAACTACCTCGAAGAAGTGGATTGACTGAGTCCTGAGGACTTTACTCAAGTTGCTACAACCAGATGCTTGGACGATTCTTGTTACAAGGGCCCCCTAACAATTAGCCCTAGTTCTACAATAGCAGAACAACTACTCCAAGAGACATCAGCCAGCACAGATGCCAATAACGTAGAGAATGTGGATGTCATTGTGCATACCCCCATGCCCCATAATGAATTTATATCCCCGCTTGTCGAGTGCACTGGTGGCAAACCTGGTAGCAAAGTGAAGGATACCAAATGCCAGATTATGTTTTGGAATGTGGCTGGATTGAAAACAAAAGTGACTAATAAAGTATGGGTGGATTATGTGAATAAATACGAGATATTTAGCTTACAAGAAACCTGGGTGGAGGAGCCAATTCATATGTGTGGCTTTAAAACATTTAACACCCCAGCAACTAGATCGACTCATGGTAGAGCAAAAGGGGGTCTTTGTACTTACATCTCCAATCACTTAAAAACTAGGAAAGTTGAGTTAGTTGTCAGTAATAGGCATTATCATATCGTTAGTATGCACGTAGAACAGACATTCTGTGTGATCATATTGAATTTTTATAACAACGCCTCTTCTGATACGGTGGAGGAAACATTTAGAAATTTAAGCAGAGATGTGATTAACCTGCAAACTCAGATTACTAAAGATGTTTTTGTTATATGGGGAGGGGATTTCAATTGTTTCTTATGTCAAAATGGGGATAAGGGGGTATGCGGGATTACCTATGGAAAAGACACTAGTTTTCCGCATTTTTCGCATACTGTACATGGAGACCTCCTGAATGACATTGCATTTTCTTGTGACATGGGGTTTGCAAATAGTCTATGCCTACCCGAGGTCCCATTTAGTCCAACTTTTAATGGCCGAGGTGTTTTTTCAACAATAGACTATATTTTGATATCTAGTAGACATTCCCTCCGTGTCAAGAATTTTATTACTCATGACATCGCTTTAAGCGATCACTTCCCGTTAAGTATTGATATTATGGTGTTTAATCAAGATTTTAATACAAAAGGCAGATCCACGCAGTTCCTGAATAATATTACTTTGAGCAGGCAAAACGGGTATGCACTGAAGTGGATGAAGGTGAATCCAGAGGAATTTGTTCCCAAATTATTGACAAGATGTAAAAATAGTTTTTATGCTTGCCTCATGAAAATTCCTCTTATTCAGTAATTATAGAGAATTTTAGAGTTATTTCAGCTCAAATGAAAGAAATTCTTTGGGTAAACGCCAAAAGGCACGATAATCACAGTGAAGGGTGGTTTGACTGCACTTGTACTAAGGCCTACACTAGACTTAAATATGCATTAAATGCTAGAGTGAAGGATCAGGACCTTATTAGGGAAGCCAGAAGGAACTACAAGAGGGCACTAACAGTAAGGAAGGATGAGCTAAAAGAGGAAGCTTGGTACGCCCTGCACGAGGCATTGACTAAACGTGACTCTGCGGCCTTTTGGAAGGCGGTTAACGCGCCTTTTTTTACCGATAAATCTAAAGTCACCATAGAAATTGCCATCTCTGAGGAAGAGTGGGTCTCCCACTATTCTAAGCTTTATACTAATCAAATAGCAGATGATCAGGTAATTGTGGAGATTGAGGCCGACTTGGAGTCTCCACCCACTTTTCATAACTCTAGAATGGATTTTACTTTGAGTGAGGTCAACGTGGCTATAACAGCTAGCACGGGCGGTAAGGCCCCGGGCTTGGATGGTGTCCCGGTTGACCTGTTCAAAAACAACATGGCACTATGGGGACCTCTCCTAACGCAACTTTTTAATGCCTGCTGTTCTATGGGGTTTTTAACGTCATGGTATGAATCCATTATCGTTCCTATTTTTAAAAAGGGCGATAGGGCAAATCCAACTTGCTATCGCCCAATCTCATTATTGGATTCTACAGTCAAGATAATAGGGCGTGTGGTTTTAGATAGACTCCAAAAGTGGGCAGAGGAGCACTCAATTTTAAGCAATCTCCAATACGGCTTTCGTAAGGGCCTAGGCACTATAGATCAGGGCCTGAATCTCCATATTCTTTTAGATAAATATACGAAAGCTAAAAGGGAAAGGCTGTTTTTAACTTTTGTTGATTTAACATCAGCATTTGATTGTGTTGTTCATGAAAAGCTTTGGGTAATCTTGGAAGGGTTGGGGGTGGACAACTCCATAGTTTCCTTTTTAAGGCAGCTTTATTCAGGGGCTAGGGCGAGGGTCCGCTTTGGACAGGGTGGAGACTGCACTAGGAACTTTCGAGTTTCGAGAGGAGTGCGGCAGGGCTGCGTCCTTGCCCCATTCCTATTTACGTTATATATTAATGATCTTGAATGCACCTTAATTAAGGAGTGCAGGGACCTGCCATTGGCAGCCTCTCGCCCCATCCCTGCACTCCTTTATGCAGATGATGCGGTCCTGATGGCCCGCACGCCCATTGGTCTCCAAAGGGTTGTAACCTCTTTTACAAAATTTATGACAAAGTTGGGCCTTACAATTAACTGCTCAAAAACGTTTTCGATGAAATGTGGGACTGGGGTAAATAAAAAGAAAAATACTATTTTTATCAATACCAAGGCACTAGAGAATACTAATACTTTTTCTTATCTAGGGATCTTGTTCGATCAGTCAGGCTCCTGGTGCAGGGCAATCAAAGCGAGAAGGCTCCTATTCAGTAAATCCCTGATGGCACTAACAAATTTTAGTAGGAAAATGGGTAGACGCTCTCCAGGGGAATTGTTACGCATATATAGGGCAACATGTGTAGCGATTGCCACTTATGGAGCAGGTATCTGGGGATATGCTAATGTTCATTCACTCCAAGTGGTAGAAAACATTTTCCTCAGGTATCTCTTGGCAGTACCGGACAGTACGTCTACACTTATCTGTCATACAGAACTGGGTCTGCCTTACCTTGAGGATGTGATCAAGATACAACCTGTTCTTCTGTGGCACAGGGTTTGGACTACTGAAGAGTCTGTTTTTAATCGCCATATTTTAAAGGACTCTCTGGGAATTGACGGGGCTAAACATATAAGATGGCTAGATTATATCAAGACTTTTTTAATGCAAATAGGCCATAAAGAATATTTTAATGACCGCTCTACTATGTGCCGGGTACCGAGAAAGGACCTTAAAAATATATGTATGTCATACATGAGTGAACATAGAATTACTAGTGAAATGGCCAAAACCACGGTGGCAGCACACCATCTTACTTTGATCACTGCAAAGATACAACCATATATCTTGCTAACCACTAGGGATTTTGACAGGTTTCTGTTAACGCGCCTCAGATTGAACATTCTGCATAGAACTTTAAGTTTTCCTGAGGTAAACGATTGGTCAAGAACACTTTGTAACTGCCCATGTGACGACGTATCAGTCCAGTCGTCCATACATATCTTGTTTTTTTGCACATTTTATTCCATACCTAGAAAAAGATGGATTGTCCCAGTGTTAAAGAGATTGGAATTGAGACGATGTCGCCCCGCATTCCTGGCGCTACAGAATCTGGATAATGTATTCACTATTGCCTCTGTTACTGCTTTTTAAAAAAATGTTTTTAAATTTCGTAAATCAATTGTGGTATGAATTTTTACATGTTCTTAGCTTTATCTATTATCTCTATTTTTATCATGGAACTTTAATGTGATTTATAAATTGTGCTTTTATGGTTATTTCTTTTATAATAACCGAATAAAATTCATTTGATTTGATTTGATTTGACATCACTGATGACATCACTGATGACATCACTGATGACATCATCCAGCGACTGAGTGTTTCTAAAAAGTTTAAGAATGTTATATATAGATACGCAAAGGTGTATTGAAGAATGGGTGTATGAGTTTCTGAATGGATGATTTAGTGGGTGCGTGACTGACTGTATAAGTGAGTGATTAAATGTGTCTTAGTGAATGCATGGGTGAATGACTAATCTGTGTGAATGTCTGTATCAGTCTGTCAGTTGGTATGTAAGTGACTGCATGGGTTGGTGAGTAGCTACATGAGTGTCTATATGGGTTAATGATTGGTTGTCTGAGTAGCTGTATGGGTGCCAGAGTGTCTGTGTGGGTGGGTGGGGGGTATAACTCCCTGCATGGATGTGTGAGGGGGTGATTCAGTGGATGTATGGGTTCATGAGTGCGTCTGTGAGGGGATCTATGGGTCAGTGAGTGTGCGTATGGCTGTGTTGGAAAGTGAATGGATGTCTCAGTGGTATATGTGTGAGTAACTACATATGTGAAAGGCAGTATATGTGAGTGTTGGAGTATATAACTGTCTATATGTGAGAGTGAGTGATTGTGAGAGTGGCTGTATGGATGAGTGTATGCTTGTGTCAGTAATTGTATAAGAGAGTAAGTATGTGTTAGTATCTGTATGAAAACGTGAGGTGGTGTGTGTATAACTGTATTGGTGAGTAAATGGCACTGTGATCGAGTCTTTGGGTGACTGACTAGGTGTGTGAGTAACTCTATGGGTGAGTGGTGGTGTGTGAGTATCTGTATAGGTGTATGAGTGCTCCATTTTGAGCCTGTTACTTTTCAATATATATGTCCGCCCTCTGGCCGACATTGCTGAGAAGTCGGGTTTGACTATATTTTCCTATGCCGACAATACCCAGATTGTTTTCTCCCTTTCTGCTGCCCAGCACCAAGATCCTTCCTTGTTGCAACTTGGCTTGAGGAATGTCTCTTCGTGGCTGTCTAGTAATGCTCTCAAGCTTAATAGCACCAAAACAGAGGTGCTCATTCTGGGTAATAACCCGGAGCTTTGGGGAATTAAACATTGGCCTGATAATTTGGGCCCAGTACCTGCCTCTGTCCCCAAAGTAAAAAACCTGGGCTTTATCATTGATAAAAAGTTCTCCCTCAAGCCTCAGGGCTCCAGGGTTGCGGCATCTTGCTTTGCTACCCTAAAGTGGATTAAAAAAATCAATTGGCTAATTCCGTCCCCAGCTCAGAGAACGGTCCTGCAGGCTTTGGTGATATCTAGGCTGGACTACGGCAATGTGCTGTACCTAGGCACTGACAAAGCCTCCATACATCGCTTACAGGTCATTCAAAATTCTGCTGTGTGCCTTCTTTTCCATCTACCTAGATATGCTTCTGCGTCCCCTCTGCTCCATCAACTCCACTGGCTTGGTGTTAACAAGCGTATTGAGTTCAAGGCCTTATGTTATATGTTTTGTGCTAAATGGGGCCTTGCTTCTTCTTATATTCAAAGTCTGGTTACACCTTATGTTCCGGCTCGACAGTTGAGATCCTCTAGCCTCTCACTGTTTTCAGTTCCAAGATTCTGCCTTGCTCATATGAGAGGTCGCTCATTTGCCTGTCTTGGCCCTAAGCTTTGAAATTCCCTTCCAATTACCCTTAGGAACTGTCAATCCTTACTACCTTTTCATATAGGTTTAAAGACGTTTCTGTTTAGTAACTCAGCTTGATCTCTGTGTGCTCCTTTATGCCTGTTGCCTACGTTTTGGTTGTTTGCCTCCACATGCTCTTAGCGACGGGAAACCCTGTTGGGTAGCAGTCGCTTTACAAGTACAATAAATAATAAATTATAATAATATCAGTGGCTGTATTGGTGAGTGACTGCGTGTATGAGTGGCTGTATGGGTGAGTGAGTGGATGTGTGTAGACCTATGAATCAGTGAGTGAGTATGTAATAACTGGTATTGGTGTGTCTATGGTTTCGAGAATGGTAGTCTGTATTTTAGAGTGGGTGTATGTATATTTGGGTGTGAGGAGGTGCATCAGATATTAAGTTGATGATGTCATCAGTGATGTCATCAGTGATGTCATCAGTGATGTCACTGACCATGTCATGAGTGATGTAATATGTGACGTCATCAGCAGTGCATTGCGGGGTCGTGAGTTATAGTTAGCTCAACTAACTATAACGGCCAAATTTCTCTGGTTTTGTACGAGTGAAATGTCCAACTAACTATAACGTCCCTGAAACATGTGGTTTTTTCAGTGAATTTCTAAGGTTTTCCAAATGCTAATTTCTAACTATAACGTTCCTGAAACCTATGGTTTTTTCAGTAAATTTCTAATGTTTTTTAACTGCTAATTGCTAACTATAACGTCGATGAAACCTATGGTTTTTTCAGTGAATTTCTAAGGTTTTTTAAATGCTAATTTATAACTATAACGTAGTAGTTGCGTTTGCAGAGTGGTGCAGAAAAGGGGCTTGGCCTCCGACCAGCACTCAGGTATTCCACTACGTAGGACTTACGGGAGGTACCAGGAGGGCTTCTTGGCCCCCAAAGTCCCTCAGGAGTAAAGTGGACTTCATCCCCCAACCCGTAGTGTTCCAGGAGGTGTGTTTGCAGAGTGGTGGAGAAAGGGGGAGTGGCCTCCAAAGACCTCTTAGCAATACCACTGTGTGGGACTTACTGGAGGTAACAGGAGGGGTAGTTGGCCCCCAAGGACATCCTTGGGTGCCAACTACCCCTCCTATTACCTCCAGTAAGTCCCACACAGCAGCATTAGTAAGTTCTCATAGCAAGCCACGCCTCCTTTGCCCACCATTTTGCAAACGCGCTCCCTGGCGCGCGCAAGGATGGGGATTAAAGTCCCCTTCGCTGCTGGGGGTCCTTAGTAGCCAACTAGCCAACTTACCTCCAGTAAGCCCCACACAGTGGGATTGCTGAGAGGTGGACGCATGTATGTAGAAAACAATGTTTCAGGTGTGGCCTTAAAGGTCCAAAATGAAAAAGTGACCCAGAAAGGGGCACTGCGTTCTAAGGGAATGAAATTAATTCTGGAGGGAGCAAAAGAAAAGATCGACAGAGGGTCATGTAGGTCAAAAAAATGACAGACATTTATTTACAATTCTGTTTAGTATTCAGGTGCTCACATATTAGGTGAAAAGAAGCGATGACGTGAAGGGTGATAGAGAAGTTTTAAAAAGACATCGCATTGACAACAGTATTATGAGCTCCACAATTGATTTATAAAGAGTGATAGGAGTTCATGTTGTAAGGTGGTCGACGGCGTTTCGAACCCAATAATTGGGGTTCATCTTCAGGACATGGGTGAGCAAGCTGAATTCATGTGTAAAGTTAATCAGCACGAGTTGGAAGGGCAGCTGGGCGGTACATGATGTCACATTGGTGGTTTAATTTATTGTTGACGATCAACAGGGCATTAAATGGGAGCCTGGAGCCGTGCAGACGAAAGCGTCTTGCTTCTGCCGTAGCTGGCGATGAATGCGAGGTGGACGCAGGCCACGCTCCCTTTCTCCACCACTCTGCAAATGCGCCTGCTGGCGCGCTCTTGGTTGGGGGATGAAGTCCCCTTGGCTCCTGAGGGTCCCTGGGGGCTAACTAGTCCTCCTGTTATCTCTAGTAAGTCCCCACACAGCTGGATTGCTGAGAGTGCTCCGAAGCCACGCCCCCTTTTTACACCACTCAGCAAACGCGCCTCCTGGCACACTGCTGCTCGGGGATGAAGTCCACTTTACTCCTGAGGGACTTTGAGGGCAAAGAAGGTATAATGTGACGCAGGGCTTTACAATGTGACGCATCTCCCTAGATGCGTCACGTTGTAAATAGGCCACATTTTTTGCGCCGCCATTGCGTCAAAAAAAGTGACGCAATGGCGGCATAAGGAGGCGCAAGGGGCTTGTAAATATGCCCCAGGGTCTCTGTGTCCAGCACTGAGAAGTGTGCCCAGTCTTTCTGGCTTGGTGTCTATGTGTGGGTGGGTTGGGGGGCGAGGCACTGATATCAAGGACTTAACTCGGGACTCCTATGTTTCTAGTCAATTTCAGCAAGGACTAACAGATAACCGCGATGTTATGTTTCTTCTCATTTCAGGTGAATTTTCCAGACACGCATGATTTGTCAATGTTAATAAAATTTCATGTTTTAGACAAATAAATCAAACTGTAATTAATGTTCCTTTTGTTTTATTAAAATATATGATTGTGCCTTTTGGTCGCTGTAATTATTGGGAAAAAGATCACAAAGCTTTCATAATAATTAAATAAAGGTCATCGGGGTCAAAATAATGAGAAATAAATCTCAGAGCGCAGAGGGAAAATACATCTTTCCAGTCACCCAGATTGATGCCCCACACGCAGCTTGGTAGATTTATGACTGCGATTGAAAAAAAAAAACAACAAATATCGAAGGCCTCATGCTACAAGCGATCCGTCTGCTCCCGCTTCCGCGGAGGGTCATTGATTTTTAAGCAAAAGTTTGAAAAGGATTGTCCGTCACGGGGATAAATCAAAAGGGGTCTTTTATGGAGGTGCATTACCCAAAGTGAACCAATTTTGTAAAATCACTGAAACCGATAAAAATTCAATTATTGGCCCCTGGGAGAAGTGGTGAGGGGGCCTGGGGAATGATTGCATCAACAGGCAGGAGATAACCGGGAAACACGAGCGAAGATGTAAGCGGGGCTTTTCATCTGCCTCGGACTGAAAAAATTACTTTCAGCGATGATTGAAGCAGATTCCCCCCCCCCCCAGGATGAGACGGCGAGAGACACAGTAGAGGGGGGCTTTATGCGAGCTACGGATACCCAGCCACTGGCACTCGCGGGTGGCCGGCTGGAGTCCAGGACATGCAGCCTCATCACGCTCACAGGACTTGAAGACAGTGGAGCCGAGGAGGCATATATACACACAGACACGGACTGCCAGACACTCACACTTAAGCACATACATACATACACACGTGTACATATACGCACTACACGCATACACAGGCAAACATGTTTACACAGGTGCATACACACATACACACACGTATACACACATACGCACATGTAGGGGCACTCAGAGGAAAAAAGAGCCATAAAAGCGTAGAAGAGCATAAAACGTATATATATATATATCTATTTACAAATATGTCTATATAAAAGCATAAAACGTTTATATATGTATGTATACACACACACACATATATATATATATATATATATATATATATATATATATGATCATAAAACGAAAGTACACACACACATATATATACTTAACACATGCATGCATAGACATACATGCACATATACATATTCATACAGGGACATATACACTTATAAAACACACTTGCACACAGCTAAACACGCATACATGCACACACACACACACACACATTTACAAACATACACGTACGCAATCACCCAATGGCAGACAGGGTGATTTCAATTGTCAATAAGACAAGGTGGCACTCACCAACCCACAATTGCCGGAGAACAGTAGAGGTCAGGAGGAAATTGTGCATTTCGAGGGAGTATGATCACACACACACATCTACCCACGCGTGCACACACACACCGCATTCACGGAGCTGTAGCATCACATCGCTCATTCAGAATGCAGCCATATACAGGGCAGTTGAATTGCACAGACACAAAGACTCACGTACGCATTTACGCACACAGAAACAAATGCACACGTACTGTCCCCCGACAAGCGCGGAGTCGACATTTGCTCAGAAGCAAAGCGCACGCTCGGCGAGCAGAAACACCACAACACATTACCCACAGTCATCCATGGGAAGAGAGGGGCGTGAGCAGATGTCACGTTCTGGGAGCTGTATCCTCACACACACCAGCACTCCGGACAGTGCTGTTTGTGCCCATGAGGAAAGGGCAGCGTCGGGTAATTATCTTATCACGCTCACACACATACACGTGCGTTCGTATCCAAAAGGAACAAGCCCATCCAGTGAGCTGTCCTCTCACAGTATGCACCCTCTAAATGGTACTGTGACCAGCACTAGGCGTTCACAAACGTCTGCATTAGTACAGTGCTCTGTATTGGTTTAGGTGACGTGTAGCGCTTTCTACAACTCCTCAATAAATTTACAAATAAATTAAAAGTAGGATTTCTCAGAAATACACGAAAATAGGCCTTAGCGTTACACAAAGAAACACAATACCCATTGTTATGGAACCTCCCAAAAACTCAATAAAGAGGGGCTGAGATGGTTTCTGTTGTCCTATAAAGGGAGAACTGACCTTTTAAAAAATACAATAATCTGAATACACGGGCTTGACAAAGAACGCCAGAATTAGGCAATGCGATTTGTTACCACACAACAAAAAACAATCTTTTAGTTTGTCAAAACGTAAAATAAAAGTGTTCTGGGATTTTATTAAAACAAGACGGGGAAGCGTTGTTTTTTCAAAGAAAGCCCAATTAAAGTAAAAAGAAACACAATTAAAGTAACCCAGTGAAAATTCAAAAAAGATATCCAGTGGACCAAGAAATACCAGAGGGAGGCGGTCCAGTGACGAATGGCATATTAGCGCTGCAATAGCATACTAATGCAGGCTGTGCGCTATTTAAATAAGTCTCTCTTAAGATCAGTCCATAACCTTATGGGTGACAACCCATCACTATCGATAACCACCTCCATACAGAAAGATGGGGGACCCGGGTTTTCTGAGGAGCACAGATCTTTTTGTTTGTTTTTGGTAAAAGAGTGAAAGATTTACAACCCAAATATCACGCTGCAGTCTTCTACAACCGCTGCGAATGGATTTGAGGCAGAGGGGTTGCGTTCTGCCTCTAAGTGTAGGTGCTCTGGGCCTCGGCTACAAATCTTTTAAACCGACGTATTGTCAGCAGGACTGTGGCCTCCGCAGTCTTCCCAGTACAAGTCACTGCTCAGAGCAGGAGGTGACCTTGGCACCGCGCTGCCAGTCCAGGGCT
The DNA here is from genome assembly GCA_963921515.1 of Calotriton arnoldi. NCBI lineage: Eukaryota > Metazoa > Chordata > Amphibia > Caudata > Salamandridae > Calotriton > Calotriton arnoldi. The sequence continues at coordinate 12,656 of CAWUFW010023566.1, forward strand.
CAACACTCTTCTGTACGATTCTTCTTACATGCGGGTGGCACTGTTTGCTAGCTGGCACCCATCGCCTACCTCTCTTCGCTCCAGTTTTGTTCTCTGCCACTAACATCTCAAGTTTGTGTGCTTTTCAATGCCAGTCATGCTCGCCACGCAAACTGGAGATGAAACATTCAGGCTCTTTAGTTCGCGTTGATGAAATTATGACTTTTATTGATAAGAATTCTAAAAAAAATTTGCCATCTTACTCGATTCTCTGGGTGGTAACGTGCAGGAAGCTGTGGGCTGCTCAATTTTTCTACTGTCGGAGGATGGATCATAAACATACTACACAAATACCCCCGGGACCTGGCCCACCGGGGAGCTCATTACCGAGTCACAAGATGGCTGCCAAAACTTACTGGTTTGGAATGTTGGCAGCCAATCAGAATGAAGCTCGTGCTCGGGAGGGTTTGAGAATCCTCCTCGGTGCTCAGATATCGATATTTTTTATTTTTACATTTCTCAGGAACTGCTGAATGGATTTACACCATTTAAAGCAAAGAGTACACTCTGGACCAAGAGCTACCTCTCTGCCAAATTTGGTGTAATTCCGTTCAGCAGTTCAGGCTGTAGCAGCGACAAAAGTTCCTATGGAAATTGACATGGAGAAAATGCATTTTGAGACCCCATTTTTTCTTAGCCCCCGCTTGACGAATCACCCCGAAACTTTCAAGACAGGAGCGGACCGGAGCGGGCCATTAGTTTTGAAAAGTTCGTGAAGATTCATTAAACGGCGCAAAAGATATTGGCAAATCAAAAAATGCTTTTCCTATGGAAACTAGGTCCTAACTATAACTACCTACTGGCGACCGCCAGTAGGTAATATATATCTATATCTATATCTATATATATATATATATATATATATATATATATATATAAACTGAAAAAACCATAGGTTTTAGGGACAGTTATAGTTAGTTGGACATTTCACTCGTACAAAACCCGTGAAATTCCCCCGTTATAGTTAGTTCAGCTAACTATAACTCGCGCCCCGCAATGCACTGCTGATGACATCACATATTACATCACTCATGACCTGGTCAGTGACATCACTGATGACATCACTGATGACATCTCAAATGACATCACTGATGACATCACTGATGACATCATCCACGTGATAATCTGATGCACCTCCTCACACCCTAATATAACCTTTGATACACCCACTCTAAATTACAGACTGCCATTCGCAAAACCATAGACACTCCAACACCAATAACTACATACCCACTCACTGATTCTTAGGTCTACACACACATCCACTCACTCACCCGTACAGTCACTCATATTTACGGTCACTCAGTACAGGACTATCATATGCACTCATACTCCTATATAGACACTCAAACACCGCCACTCATCCATAGAGGTACTCACACACCTAGTCAGTCATGCAAATAATTAAACACACTGCCATTTACTCACCTATACAGTTATACACACACCAGCTCACTTACTCATACAAATACTAGCACATTCTTATGCTCTTATACAATCACTGATACAAGCACACACTCATCCATACAGTCACTCTCACAATCACACACTCTCGCTTATAGCTATTTATATACACCAACACACATATATACTGCCTTTCACATAAGTAGTTACTCACACATGTACCACTGGGACATACATTCACTCACTAACGCACTCTTACACACACTTACCCACCCATACAGTCTATCACAGATGCACTCTTGAAACCATCCACCCAGTGAATCGCCCACTCACACATCTATGCACACACCCCACCCACACAAACACTCAGGCACCCATACAGATACTCAGACAACCAATCAATAACTCATATAGACACTCATGAAGCTATTCACAAACCCATGCAGCCACTTACACAGCAACAGACAGACGGATTCAGACATTCACCCAGTTTAGTCACTAACCCATGCATTCAGTAAGATATGTTTAATCACTCACTTATAGAGTTAGTCACGCACCTACTAAATCATCCATACAGACACTTATACACCCACTCATTCTTCAAAACGCCTTTCCCTATATATATTAAAAATATTTAAACTTTACAGAAACACACAGTCACTGCATGATGTCATCAGTGATGTCATTTGAGATGTCATCAGTGATGTCATCAGTGATGTCACTGACCATGTCATGAGTGATGTAATATGTGACGTCATCATCAGTGCATTGCGGGGGCGCGAGTTATAGTTAGCTTAACTAACTATAACGGGGGAATTTCACGGGTTTTGTACGAGTGAAATGTCCAACTACCTATAACTGTCCCTAAAACCTATGTTTTTTTCAGTGAATTTGTCAGGTTTTTTTTAAATGCTAATTTCTAACTATAACGTGCCTGAAACCTATGGTTTTTTCAGTGAATTTCAAAGGTTTTTAAATGCTAATTCCTAACTATAACATGTCTGAAACCTATGGTTTTTTTCAGTGAATTTCAAAGGTTTTGTAAATGACAATTTTTAAATGTATTAATTGTTATCTTTATTATTTTGATACTGATTTACTACATTTTTTTAAACTATTTATTTTTAGATATTTTATTTTTTAAATTACATTGTAATTACATTATACATTACATTACAAAATATACTTTCTCATAATGAATTAATTTAGTTTAAATACTTTGCAAATAGGCAATAGACTTTTAAGTACAGTAGTTACAGTTGTTGCAATGGGCAACACAATTTCAAACACAATGCAACATTGAGCTCAATGTTAATTTCTAGTTAAATGCAATTAGTTACTTTATGGATTACTTTTCTAACCACAGGACTGGATCCTAGATTCAGCCCTGGGACATCTCCTGTAAACAGTTGAGTAAAAGCGTTTTGGTTACAGTAGTGATTTTTAAGGAATATTATTGTATTTTAAAAGTTGACACTTAGAAACTTTTTCACATAGAATCACCAGTGTTATCCTATGGGAGGAAATTCACTTAGCAGGTAAGTAGTGTTATCGTTACTTTTTCTTACTCAGTGGTGGATCCTGGATCCAGCACTGGTGCATCTCCTGTAAACAGTTGAAAGAATGCGTTTAAGTCATACAGGCGATTTTTAAGGAATATTTGTAGTTTGTGAAAATTGACACTGAAACTTTTCTGCTGAAAACCAGACAATGGATTCCTATGGAAGGAAATACAAGTTACTGGTAAGTACGGTTAGAATTACTTTTCAGGGTCAGTGCTGGGCTAAAAGATGCAGCACTGGGTTCTCTCCTGATAACAGGTGAGTAAATCGGAATTCGTAGTTCGGCTGATTTTAGAGGAATATTATAAAGTTCCAAAACTCCACACTTGGAAGAATTTCAAAGTGAAACCAGTCAATGTTAGCCTATGGAAGAAAATTCAAGTTACTGGTAAGTACGGTTAGAATTACTTTTCAGGATAAGTACTGGGCTCAAAGATGCAGCACTGAGGTCTCTCCTGATAACAGGTGAGTAAATCGGAATTCGTAGTTCGGCTGATTTTAGAGGAATATTATAAAGTTCCAAAACTGCACACTTGGAAGAATTTCCAAGTGAAACCAGTCAATGTTAGCCTATGGAAGGAAATTCAAGTTACTGGTAAGTACGGTTAGAATTACTTTTCAGGATCTGTACTGGGCTCAAAGATGCAGCACTGAGGTCTCTCCTGATAACAGGTGAGTAAATCGGAATTCGTAGTTCGGCTGATTTTAGAGGAAAATTTGTATGTTTTAAAAATCGACACTTAGAAACTTTTTCAGCAAAAAGCAGGCAATGATATCCTATGGAAGGAAATTCAAGTTACTGGTAAGTATGGTTAGAATTACTTTTCAGGATCAGTACTGGGCTCAAAGATGCAGCACTGAGGTCTCTCCTGATAACAGGTGAGTAAATCGGAATTCGTAGTTCGGCTGATTTTAGAGGAATATTATAAAGTTCCAAAACTCCACACTTAGAAGAATTTCCAAGTGAAACCAGTCAATGTTAGCCTATGGAAGGAAATTCAAGTTACTGGTAAGTACGGTTAGAATTACTTTTCAGGATCTGTACTGGGCTCAAAGATGCAGCACTGAGGTCTCTCCTGATAACAGGTGAGTAAATCAGAGTTCGTAGTTCGGCTGATTTTAGAGGAATATTTGTATGTTTCAAAAATCGACACTTAGAAACTTTTTCAGCAAAAAGCAGGCAATGATATCCTATGGAAGGAAATTCAAGTTACTGGTAAGTACGGTTAGAATTACTTTTCAGGATCAGTACTGGGCTCAAAGATGCAGCACTGAGGTCACTCCTGATAACAGGTGAGTAAATCGGAATTCGTAGTTCGGCTGATTTTAGAGGAATATTATAAAGTTCCAAAACTCCACACTTAGAAGAATTTCCAAGTGAAACCAGTCAATGTTAGCCTATGGAAGGAAATTCAAGTTACTGGTAAGTACGGTTAGAATTACTTTTCAGGATCTGTACTGGGCTCAAAGATGCAGCACTGAGGTCTCTCCTGATAACAGGTGAGTAAATCGGAATTCGTTGTTCGGCTGATTTTAGAGGAATATTTGCACAATGGTGAAGGAAGGGGTGGGGCCTGAGGTGACATGTCTGCAAACACGCCCTGTGGCGCGTTTTAAGTTGGAGAATTAATTCCTCCTCAATCCCGAGGGACCCTAGGGGCCAATTAGCCCACCAGATACCTCCAGTATGCGCCAGAGAGCTGCGTTGCAGAGAGGTGTTCAGAGGCCACGCCCTTTTTACACCTCTCTGCAACGCAGCTCTGTGGCGCTTTCTGGACGTACCTGGTGGGCTAGTTGGCCCCCAGGCGCCCTCAGGATTGAAGAGGATTTAATTCCCCATCTTAAAACACGCCACGGGGCCTGTTTGCACACATGTCACCTGAAGCCCCGCACTCTCCCTTCACCACTGTGCAAACGCGCCCCGTGGTGCATTTTAAGTTGGGGGATTAAGTCCCCTTGAATCCTGAGGGTCCCTGGGGTCCAACTAGCCCACCAGGTACCTCCAGTAAGCGCCACAGAGCTGCGTTGCAGAGAGGTGTAAAAAGGGGCGTGGCCTGGACCACCTCTCTGCAACGCAGCCCCCTGGCGCATACTGGAGGTTCCTGGTGGGCTAGTTGGCCCCCAGGGACCCCCAGTATTGAAGGGGAATTCATTTCCCAACTTAAAACGCGCCACAGGGCGCGTTTGCAGAGTGTTGCTGGGAGGGGGCGGAGCCTCGGCACGATCGCGTGTTTTTTTGTTTTTTGGAAGGGGGGCTGTGTGGCCCCTCTTCTTTTTACTTTTTTTGGGCCCTGGGGACCCCATCCCCCAGGGCCTGACCCCTTTTTTAATTTAAAAAAAAAAAAAATTAACGGGAAGGGGGCCGCGTGGGCCCCCCTCCCGTGGCCAATTCCGGCCCCGGGGACCCCATCCCCCAGGGCATGGCCAAATATATATTTTTGTTTATGGAGGGGGGCTGCGTGGCCCCCCTCCTGAGGCCTCTACTGGCCCCGGGGACCCCATCCCCCGGGGCGGCCTTTATTTATTTAAAAAAAAAAATCTTTTAATTATGGGGAGGGGGGCCGCGTGGCCACTACTAGCCCCGGGGACCACATCCCCGGGGCTGGCCCTCTCCGTTGGGGACCGTGGCCGGGTCCCCGCGTCCTGCGGGAGCCGTCATTGCTTTTCCACATGGGGAGCTGCTAAGATGCAGCTCCCCGTGTGGAAAAGCAATCTGCTTTGGGTTTTGTTTTTTGGTTTTTGGAAGAGGTTTCCTGCTCTCTGTTCCAAAAACCAAAGCAGTTTGCTATGACGTCCTGTCATAGCAAACTACAGTGTCCCAGGGGTAGGCACCCCGGGACACTGCAGGAGCCGGCCCTGGGGGGTGGCGGTCCCCAGGAACATCAAGGGCTCCAGGAGGGGGACCGCGCGGCCCCCCTCCCTTCACATGCACAGCCCCCGGGAGAAGTGGTCCCGGGGGCTCCTGGGTCCGTTCCGGACCCCCAAATTAGCATTTTTTTTAGTGCCCAGGGGAGGTGGCAGTCCCCGGGGCATGTGGGGGGGCTCGAGCCCCCCACACAGGTATATTATTTTTAAAAAAGAAGCCCCGGGGGTGGCGGTCCTCGGGGCTGCGGGAGGGCTGAGAGCCCTCCCGCACCATTTTGTTTAAAGCCCCGGGGGTGGCGGTCCCTGGGGCTTGGGGGGGCCTTAGAGGCCCCCCCATAAAAAAATTTTTGGGCCCTGAGCAGGCCTAGGGGGTCAGGGTGTTTCTACCCTGCCCCCTTTTTGCGTTTTGCGCACTTGTTTTACTGCTTTCTTGTTCCTCGGTTCTACCGAGAAACAAGATGGCTGCCAACACTTCCTGGTTTGGAGTGTTGACAGCCAATTAGCATGCAGCTCGTGGTCGGGAGGGTGCGCGGATCCACCGCGGCCATAGATATTGAAACATTTATTTTGGATTTTCTCAGCAACTACTGAACGGATTTACACCATTTTTAAAAAGGGTGCTTTCTGAACCAAGCACTACCTGTTTGCCAAATTTGGTGTAATTCCGTTCAGCAGTTTTGGCTGTAGCCTTGCATAAAGTTTCCTATGGGAAATTGATGTTTTCACTCTTATTTTTTGAATTTCTCCGCAACTACTGAACGGATTTACACCATTTAAAAAAAAGGTCGCTTTCTGAACCAAGCGCTACCTTTTTGCAAAATTTGGTGTAATTCCGTTCAGCAGTTCGAGCTGTAGCCGTGGCTAAAATTTCCTATGGGAATTAACATGGAGAAAACACGTTTTGGGACCCCCTTTTTCTCGGCCCCCGCTTGATGAATCACCCCGAAACTTTCAAGACCGGAGCGGACCGGAGCGCCCCACTAGTTTTGAAAATTTCACGATGATTCGTCAAACAACGCCAAAGTTATTGGGAATAGAATGTTACGGATTTCCTATGGATAATAGGTCCTAACTATAACTATCTACTGGCGACCGCCAGTAGATAATATATATATATATATATATATATATATATATATATATATATATATATATATATAGTGTATATATATATATATATGTATATATATTCACTGAAAAAACCATAGGTTTCAGGGACGTTATAGTTACAAATTAGCATTTACAAAACCTTTGAAATTCACTGAAAAAACCATAGGTTTTAGGGACAGTTATAGTTAGTTGGACATTGCACTCGTACAAAACCCGTGAAACTCCCCCGTTATAGTTAGTCCAGCTAACTATAACTCGCGCCCCGCAATGCACTGCTGATGACGTCACATATTACATCACTCATGACATGGTCAGTGACATCACTGATGACATCACTGATGACATCTCAAATGACATCACTGATGACATCATCCAGTGACTGTGTGTTTCTGTAAAGTTTAAATATTTTTAATATATATAGGAAAAGACGTATTGAAGAATGAGTGGGTGTGTAAGTGTCTGTATGGATGATTTAGTAGGTGCGTGACTGACTGTATAAGTGAGTGATTTAACGTATCTTACTGAATGCATGGGTTAGTGACTAAACTGGGTGAATGTCTGTATCCGTCTGTCTGTTGCTGTGTAAGTGGCTGCATGTGTTTGTGAATAGCTACATGAGTGTCTATATGAGTTATTGAATGCTTGTGTGAGTATCTGTATGGGTGCCTGAGTGTTTGTGTGGGAGGGGTGTGTGCGACTCTGTGCATAGATGTGTGAGTGGGTGATTCACTGGGTGGATGGTTTCAAGAGTGCATCTGTGATAGACTGTATGGGTGGGTAAGTGTGTGTAAGAGTGTGTTAGTGAGTGAATGTATGTCCCAGTGGTACATGTGTGAGTAACTACATATGTGAAAGGCAGTATATATGTGTGTTGGAGTATATAAATAGCTATAAGCGAGAGTGAGTGATTGTGATAGTGGCTGTATGGATGAGTGTGTGCTTGTATCAGTGATTGTATAAGAGCGTAAGAATGTGCTAGTATTTGTATGAGTAAGTGAGCTGGTGTGTGTATAACTGTATAGGTGAGTAAATGGTAGTGTGTTAAATTATTTGCATGACTGACTAGGTGTGTGAGTACCTCTATGGATGAGTGGCGGTGTTTGAGTGTCTATATAGGAGTATGAGTGCATATGATAGTCCTGTACTGAGTGACCGTAAGTATGAGTGACTGTACGGGTGAGTGAGTGGATGTGTGCGTAGACCTAAGAATCAGTGAGTGGGTATGTAGTTATTGGTGTTGGAGTGTCTATGGTTTTGCGAATGGCAGTCTGTAATTTAGAGTGGGTGTATCAAAGGTTATATTAGGGTGTGAGAAGATGCATGAAATTATCACGTGGATGATGTCATCAGTGATGTCATTTGAGATGTCATCAGTGATGTCATCAGTGATGTCACTGACCATGTCATGAGTGATGTAATATGTGACGTCATCAGCAGTGCATTGCGGGGCGCGAGTTATAGTTAGCTGGACTAACTATAACGGGGGAATTTCACGGGTTTTGTACGAGTGCAATGTCCAACTAACTATAACTGTCCCTAAAACCTATGGTTTTTTCAGTGAATTTCAAAGGTTTTGTAAATGCTAATTTGTAACTATAACGTCCCTGAAACCTATGGTTTTTTCAGTGAATTTCAAAGGTTTTTTAAATGCTAATTTGTAACTATAACATGTCTGAAACCTACGGTTTTTTCAGTGAATTTCAAAGGTTTTGTAAATGACAATTTTTAAATGTATTAATTGTTATATAAATTTTTTTCATACTGATTTACTACATTTTCAGAAACAATTTTTTTTTACATATTTTATTTTTTAAATTACATTGTAATTACATTATACATTACATTACAAAAAATACTTTCTCAGAATGAATTACTTTAGTTTAAATACTTTGCACATTGGCAATAGACTTTTAAGTACAGTAGTTACAGTTGTTGCAATGGGCAACACATTTTCAAACACAATGCAACATTCAGCTCAATGTGAATTTCTAGTTAAATGCAATTAGTTACTTTATGGATTACTTTTCTAACCACAGGACTGGATCCTAGATTCAGTCCTGGAACATCTCCTGTAAACAGTTGAGTAAAAGCGTTTTGGTTTCAGTCGTGATTTTTAAGGAATATTATTGTACTTTAAAAGTTGACACTTAGAAACTTATTCTCATAGAATCACCAATGTTATCCTATGGAAGGAAATTCACTTAGAAGGTAAAAACTGTTATCGTTACTTTTTCTTACTCAGTGTTGGATCCTGGATCCAGCACTGGTGCATCTCCTGTAAACAGTTGAAAGAATGCGTTTAAGTCATACAGGCGATTTTTTAGGAATATTTGTAGTTTGTGAAAATCGACACTTTGAAACTTTTCTGCTGAAAACCACACAATGGATTCCTATGGAAGAAAATATAAGTTACTGCTAAGTACGGTTAAAATTACTTTTCAGGGTCAGTGCTGGGCTAAAAGATGCAGCACTGGGTTCTCTCCTGATAACAGGTGAGTAAATTGGAATTCGTACTTTGGTTGATTTTAGAGGAATATTATAAAGTTCCAAAACTCCACACTTAGAAGAATTTCCAAGTGAAACCAGTCAATGTTAGCCTATGAAGGAAATTCAAGTTACCGGTAAGTACGGTTAAAATTACTTTTCAGGACCAGTACTGGGCTGAAAGATGCAGCACTGAGGTCTCTCCTGATAACAGGTGAGTAAATCAGAATTCGGATTTCGGCTGATTTTAGAGGAATATTTGTATGTTTCAAAAATCAACACTTAGAAACTTTTCAGCAAAAAGCAGGCAATGATATCCTATGGAAGGAAATTCAAGTTACTGGTAAGTACGGTTAAAATTACTTTTGAGGATCAGTACTGGGCTGAAAGATGCAGCACTGAGGTCTCTCCTGATAACAGGTGAGTAAATCGGAATTCGTATTTCGGCTGATTTTAGAGGAATAATTTAAAGTTCCAAAACTCCACACTTAGAAGAATTTCCAAGTGAAACCAGTCAATGTTAGCCTATGGAAGGAAATTCAAGTTACTGGTAAGTACGGTTAAAATTACTTTTCAGGACCAGTACTGGGCTGAAAGATACAGCACTGAGGTCTCTCCTTATAACAGGTGAGTAAATCGGAATTCGTATTTCGGCTGATTTTAGAGGAATATTTGTATGTTTCAAAAATCAACACAGAAACTTTTTCAACTAAAAGCAGGCAATGATATCCTATGGAAGGAAATTCAAGTTACTGGTAAGTACGGTTAAAATTACTTTTCAGGATTAGTACTGGGCTGAAAGATGCAGCACTGAGGTCTCTCCTGATAACAGGTAAGTAAATCGGAATTCGTATTTCGGCTGATTTTAGAGGAATATTTTAAAGTTCCAAAACTCCACTCTTAGAAGAATTTCCAAGTGAAACCAGTCAATGTTAGCCTATGGAAGGAAATTCAAGTTACTGGTAAGTACGGTTAAAATTACTTTTCAGGACCAGTACTGGGCCGAAAGATACAGCACTGAGGTCTCTCCTTATAACAGGTGAGTAAATCGGAATTCGTATTTCGGCTGATTTTAAAGGAATATTTGTATGTTTCAAAAATCAACACTTAGAAACTTTTCAGCAAAAAGCAGGCAATGATATCCTATGGAAGGAAATTCAAGTTACTGGTAAGTACGGTTAAAATTACTTTTCAGGACCAGTACTGGGCTGAAAGATGCAGCACTGAGGTCTCTCCTGATAACAGGTGAGTAAATCGGAATTCGTAGTTCGGCAGATTTTAGAGGAATATTTGCACAATGGTGAAGGGAGGGGCGGGGCCTGAGGTGACATCTGTGCAAACGCGCCCCGTGGCGCGTTTTAAGTTGGGGGATTAAGTCCCCTTGAATCATGAGGGTCCCTACGGGCCAACTAGCCCACCAGGAACCTCCAGTATGCGCCAGGGGCTGCGTTGCAGAGACGTGTAGAGAGGCCACACCCCTTTTACACCTCTCTGCAACGCAGCTCTGTGGCGCTTTCTGGATGTACCTGTTGGGCTAGTTGGCCCCCAGAGACCCTCAGGATTGAAAGGGATTTAATTCCCCATCTTAAAACGCACCACGGGGCCTGTTTGCACACATGTCACCTGAAGCCCCGCCCCTCCCTTCACCACTGTGCAAACGCACCCCGTGGCGCGTTTTAAGTCGGGGATTAAGTCCCCTTAAATCCTGAGGGTCCCTGGGGTGCAACTAGCCCACCAGCTACCTCCATTAAGCACCACAGAGCTGCGTTGCAGAGAGGTGTAAAAGGGCGTGGCCTCTGTACACCTCTCTGCAAGGCAGCCCCTGGCGCATACTGGAGGTTCCTGGTGGGCTAGTTGGCTCCAGGGACCCCCAGTATTGAACGGGAATTACTTCCCCATCTGCAAACGCGCCAGGGGGCGCGTTTGCAGAGTGGTGAAGGAAGGGGGCGGGGCCTGCGGGCCCGATCGTTTTTAATTTTTTTTTTTTATTTTTGTCCCCTGAAGGGGGGCTCTGTGGCCCCCCTTCCTTTTTCCAGTTTTTATGCCCTGGGGACCCCATCCCCCAGGGCCTTACCCCTTTTTTTTAATTAAATATTTAAAAAAAAACGGGAAGGGGGCCGCGTGGCCCCCCTTCCCTGGGCCTGTATTGGCCCCGGGGACCCCATCCCCCGGGGCATGGCCTCGATTTTTTTTTTCTTTGGAGGGGGCTGCATGGCCCCCCTCCTCAGGCCATTAAGGCCCTGGGGACCCCATCCCCCGGGGCCGGCCTTTCCGTTTTTTTATTTGATTTTTTTGGGGGGGAGGGGGGCCGCGTGGCCCCCTCCCGGGCCACTACTTGCCCCGGGGACCCCATCCCTCGGGGCTGGCCCTCTCCGTTGGGGACTGTGGGGGGTCCCCAATCCCCCCACAGTCCCGCCGGCTCCCCGCGTCCCTTGGGAGCCGGCATTGCTTTTCCACATTGGGAGCTGCTAAGATGCAGCTCCCCATGTGGAAAATCAATCGGCTTTGGATATTGGAAGAGAGAGCAGGTTTCCCTGCTCTCTCTTCCAATATCCAAAGCAGTTTGCTATGGCAGGACGGGAGCCGCGAGGCTCCCGTCCTGCCGTAGCAAACTACAGTGTCCCGGGGGTAGGCACCCCGGGACACTGCAGGAGCCGGCCCTGGGGGGTGGCGGTCCCCAGGGCCATCAAGGGCTCCAGGAGGGGGGCCGCGCGGCCCCCCTCCCTTAAATTGCACAGCCCCGGGAGGTGGTGGTCCCCGGGGCTCTGGGGTCCGTAATGGACCCCCACATTTATTTTATAAGTGCCCCGGGGAGGTGGTGGTCCCCGGGCGTGTGGGGGCTGGAGCCCCCCACACCTTATTTCAATTTAAAAAAGAAGCCCCGGGGGTGGCGGTCCCCGGGGCTGCGGGAGGGCAGAAGAGCCGTTCCGCACCATTTTTTCAATTAAGCCCCGGGGGGTGGCGGTCCCCAGGGCTTGGGGGGCCCTTTGAGGCCCCCCCACACATTAAATTATCCCCCCCCCCACCATGCCCCCGGGACTTGGGCCACCCGGGGGCAAAATACAATCGATTTTTTTTTTTTCGGCAGGATTCGCGCACCTTGTGGGACCCCCTGAGCAAACCCAGGGGGTCAGGGTGTTTCTACCCTGCCCCCTTTGTGCGCTTTGCGCACTTGTTTCTGTCCCTCGGTTCTACCGAGGGACAAAATGGCTGCCAACATTTCCTGAATCGGAATGTTGACAGCCAGCTGACAGCCAATTAACATGCAGCTCGTGATCGGGACGGTGCGCGCAGGGTGCGCTCAGGGCGCGCGAATCCTCCGTGCCCATAGATATCACTATCTTTTTACTTTTGATTTTCTCAGCAACTACTGAACGGATTTACACCATTTAACAAAAAGGGTTCTTTCTGAACCAAGAACTACCTCTTTGCCAAATTTGGTGTAATTCCGTTCAGCAGTTCGGGCTGTAGCCGTGTCTAAAGTTTCCTATGGAAAATTGCATGGGAAAACGCGTTTGGGACCCCCTTTTTTCTTGGCCCCCGCTCAGCGAATCCCCCGAGACTTTCAGGGTAGGAGCGGACCGGAGCGGGCCACAAAGTTTGAAAATTTTGCGAAGATACGTCAACCGGCAAGAGAGTTATTTCAAATAGAATGTCGCGGATTTCCATTGGATAATAGGTTGTAACTATAACTATCTACTGGCGACCGCCAGTAGATAATGTGTATATATATATATATATGTATATATTATCTACTGGCGGTCGCCAGTAGATAGTTATAGTTAGGACCTATTTTCCATAGGAAATCTGCACCATTCTATTTGAAATAACTTTGGCGCCGGTTGATGAATCTTCGCGAAATTTTCCAACTTGTTGGGGCACTCCGGTCCGCTCCTATCCTGAAAGTCTCGGGTGATTCGGCAAGCGGGGCCGAACAAAGGGGGTCTCAAAACGTGTTTTCCCCATGCAATTTTCCATAGGAACCTTTAGTCGCAGCTACAGCCCGAACTGCTGAACGGAATTACACCAAATTTGCCAAAAGGTAGCCCTTGGTTCAGGGTCGTGCCTTTTGCTTAAATGGTGTAAATCCGTTCAGTAGTTCCTGAGAAATTTGAAAAAGAAAACACATATATATCTGGGCGGAGCCTAACCACACATGTCATCGTGAGATCTGATTGGCTGTCAGCACTTCATCCTGGAATTGCTGGCAACCATCTTGGGACCAATATAAATGATAGTACCCCATTGAAATGCATTGTATTGAATCGAAGATTTTGAGGGTTACCAAAAGGAGAACTATAAAGGGTGATAACAGACTTTAGTTACATTAGAATTCATTTGTTGATGGTACCATACTAATTTCAGGAATTGTGGTGTGTTCTAAGGTGATTTTACCCTGTGAAAAACCTTCTGCTGGGATATCATGAATCATGTTTGAGAGAAAACTATTTTCACATGCTTGTCCAATACAGTTTTGGAAGGTGCTCCAGAAGCTAAAATGAGAGCATATTTTCTGTAAATTCACATTATCTTTCTCAGTCATGTGAGAATGAAGTCTGACATTCTCAGTAAAACATGTACATCCAACAAGGGCAGAGACTGTCAGTTGATTCCTTTGTGTTCTACTGCAGCTTCCCAGAGTGTTCTAAAGAACAACTAGAGTGCTAACAGCCTTACTTATGACAAAAGTATGGCACACCTGAAGCCATCTTGATTGGAATAAACTGGTAACACTTAAAACATTTAATTTAAAAAGGAACACAATGATGGGGTTCATTTTGTCATAGAAATTATGGTTAGTGCTGTAGAAAGAAAAATTAGGACATGTTTCAAGTGTGATCTCAAATATCTTCCTGTTATATTTCAACAGGAGCAGCCTGTCAGATGATGACTTTGTGTTCTACTGCAGCTTCCCAGAGTGTTCTAAAGAACAACTAGAGTGCTAACAGCCTTACTTATGACAAAATTATGGCACACCTGAAGCCATCTTGATTGGAATAAACTGGTAACACTTAAAACATTTAATTTAAAAAGGAACAAAATGATGGGGTTCATTTTGTCATAGAAATTATGGTTAGTGCTGTAGAAAGAAAAATTAGGACATGTTTCAAGTGTGATCTCAAATATCTTCCTGTTATATTTCAACAGGAGCAGCCTGTCAGTTGATGCCTTTGTGTTCTACTGCAGCTTCCCAGAGTGTTCTAAAGAACAACTAGAGCGCTAACAGTCTTACTTATGACAAAAGTATGGCACACCTGAAGCCATCTTGATTGGAATAAACTGGTAACACTTAAAACATTTAATTTAAAAAGGAACAAAATGAGGGGGTTCATTTTGCCATAGAAATTATGGTTAGTGCTGTAGAAAGAAAAATAAGTGCTAAAACACTACCCCCAGCACGACACCCTACACTACCCAAACATAACTGCACCACCCTAAACCCTAAAACACTACCACCAGCACGACTCCCTACACTACCCAAACACCACTGCACTACACTAAACCCTAAATATACCCCCAGCATGACCACCCACACTACACAAACACCACTGCACTACCCTATACCCTAAAACACGACCCCTACACTACACAAACACGACTGCACTACCCTAAACCCTAAAACACTACCCACAGCATGACCCCCTTCACTACACAAACACCACTGCACTGCCCTAAACCCTAAAACACTACCCCAGCACTACCCACTACACTACCCAAACACCACTGCACTAACATAAACCCTAAAACACTACCCCCAGCACAACCCCCTACACTACACAAACACCACTGCACTACCCTAAACCCTAAAACACTACCCCCAGCACGACTCCCTACACTACCCAAACACAACTGCACTACCCTAAACCCTAAATCTATCCCCAGCACGACCCCTACACTACCCAAACACCACTGCACTACCCTAAACCATAAAACACTACCCCCAGCATGACCCCCTACACTACACAAACACCACTGCACTACCCTAAACCCTAAAACACTACCACCAGCATGACCCCCTACACTACTCAAACACCACTGCACTACCCTAAACCCTAAAACACTACCCCAGCACGACCCCCTACACTACCCATACACCACTGCACTACCCTAAACCCTAAAACACTACCACCAGCATGACCCCCTACACTACTGCACTACCCTAAACCCTAAAACACTACCCCCAGCACGACCCCCTACACCACCCAAACACCACTGCACTACCCTAAACCCTAGAAAAGAAACCCCCACCCCATGCCCAATCCCCCTTACCTCTCACTCCTCATGGTTCCTCTCTCCTCATGGTTCCTGCTTCACGTCATCTCTGAGGGGCGGTGCACGTCGTTGTGAGGAAACAGAACAGCCTCTGTTTCCTTACAACGACATGGATCGTCTACATGTTTTTAGAACGCATGGTCATTTACCATACATACCTTTACAACAAAATTTGTTGTAAATGCATGCGTGGTAAATGACCATGCGTTCTAAAAAATGCGTAGTAATGACTTCGTGATGTACAACGCATGCGTGGTAATGCATGCGTTGTAATGGTATCGCAAAGTAAAAAAGTCGTTGTAACGGCTGTTTACCGATCGAAGCTGGCCCCTGTTATTCAGTGAGACGTTTATTTGATTAATTAGGAGGAAGGAATGTGGTTTTTTACCGAAAAGTGCATTCCCGGCTGTTGTATTGTGAAAGTGTCCGCGTGGCCTGGTTTCACTTCCGGTGAGAGAGTGGAAGAGTCTGTTTGGATCTAAAGGAGTTCTGTTGTTAGACGGGGCCGGCGCGACATGTCATCAGAAAACATAGCTAATGGAAAGCGTCCTCCCTGAAGTGTGGAGCAGTGCCATGAGAGGTCAACGAGTGTGCGTCCCACCGCAGTATGACCGTACCGCGTGACCCATGTGCCACCTCCAGGGTACGGGAGGCAGAAGCGGCATCGCAGGTCCTCTTGAAGACCGTTGTAGCACTAATTCTACATTTTGGTACTAGGGCATTTTAACTTCGTTGTTCCTGCCAGATAGAAAGAGAAGATCCTGTGTTATTCAGTGCCCTCGTTACCTTTTTTGTGGGTTGTGGTGCTTGTCACTTCACTGCCCCGCCGGTGCCCACGACTGGGCACCCCACCTCGTGTGCCATCTGCAGGGCCTCTGCCCTCGGATCACTGGTTTCGGTTTCTGGAGTGGCAACATAAACAGTTGCTCCCAAAGGACTAGCCTGAACACTTAGGTGAATATCCCCTGCACCAGCATTCCACGGAAATTCTTTCCTAGCTCTTCACGTCAACGAGCACGGCTCCGCTCGCGACACCGTATGACGTCATCGGAGCCATAAGAGGACCTCGTCGGCGTGCTGACGTCAGTTCCACCCATTTTTTCCGTGCCACCGAGGCAAACAGGGGACCGAGACATTTTCACATGTATACATAGTATAATAAATATATATATATTCACTGAAAAAACCATAGGTTTCAGGCACGTTATAGTTAGAAATTAGCATTTAAAAAACCTTAGAAATTCACTGAAAAAACCATAGGTTTCAGGCACTTTATAGTTAGAAATTAGCATTTAAAAAACCTTAGAAATTCACTGAAAAAACCATAGGTTTCAGGGGCGTTATAGTTAGTTGGACATTTCACTCGTACAAAACCATAGAAATTCCCCCGTTATAGTTAGTTCAGCTAACTATAACTCGCGCGCCATCGCAATGCACTGCTGATGACGTCACATATTACATCACTCATGACATGTTCAGTGACATCACTCATGACATCACTGATGACATCACTGATGACATCATCC
The DNA here is from genome assembly GCA_963921515.1 of Calotriton arnoldi. Lineage (NCBI taxonomy): Eukaryota > Metazoa > Chordata > Amphibia > Caudata > Salamandridae > Calotriton > Calotriton arnoldi. The sequence continues at coordinate 29,919 of CAWUFW010023566.1, forward strand.
AGTGAATGTGTGTTTTTCTGAAAATTAAATATGTTTTATATATGTATATCTCAAGGTCGATAGAAGAATAAATGGGTATATAAGTGTCTAAATGGATGATTTTTTTGTAACATTTATTGTATAACTGACTAAGTGTATCTTAGTGAATACATGGGTTAGTGAGTAATGTTTAAATATGAAAATATCTGAATCAGTCTCTCACTTTGTGTATAAGTGGCTGCATGGGTTGGTGAGTAGCTACATGAGTGTCTATATGGGTTATTAGTTGGTTTTTTGAGTATCAGTATGAGTGTCTGAGTGTCTGTATGGTTCAGTGGGGGGTATTACTTAGTGCATAGATGCATGAATGAGTGACTCACTGTTTGTATGTGTTGAAGACAGCATGTGTGCAGGACTGTATAGGTGGATGAGTATGTGTATGGGTGTGTTAGTGAGTGAATGACTGTCTCAATAGTGTCTTTATGAGTAACTACATATGTTTTAAACTAGTATATGTGAGTATTGGTGCATATAAGTGAGTATATGTGAGAGTGAGAGATTGGAAGAGTTCCTGTACAAATAAGTAGGAGTTTCTATAAGTGATTGTTTAAGAGAGTAAGTATGTGTAAGTTTCTGTAGAAGTAAGTGTGGTAGTGTGTGTATAACTGTATATGCAAGTAAATGGATGTTTGATACTTTGTTTGCATGTGTGACTATGTGTGTGAGTAACTCTATGGATGAGTGGCGGTGTGTAACAGGATGTATAGGTGTATGAGTACATATGATGAGTGAGTACATGTATGAGTGACTGTATAGGGACTGTTGGTGAATGAGTGGATGTGTGTGTAGATCTTGGAATTAATGAATAGGTGTGTTGTAACTGGTATTGGTATGTCCATTGTTTTGAAAATGTTAGTGTGTATTTTTGAGTGTGTGCATCAAAGGTTATATTAGGGTGAGAGGAGGTCTGCCACTCTATCACAAGGATGATGTCATCAGTGATGTCATCAGTGATGTCATTTGAGATGTCATCAGTGATGTCATGAGTGATGTCACTGACCATGTCATGAGTGATGTAATATGTGACGTCATCAGCAGTGCATTGCGGGCGCGCGAGTTATAGTTAGCTGAACTAACTATAACGGGGGAATTTCTATGGTTTTGTACGAGTGAAATGTTCAACTAACTATAACGCCCCTGAAACCTATGGTTTTTTCAGTGAATATATATATATATATATGTTGCACCAAAGTTACCCACAGGTTGAGGAAGCACTCGGGCAGCAGCAATGCACGGCAGACCACACACACAGCAGGAGCAGCCTGACGCGTTTCGGAAACCTCCTTCCTCATAGGCTCAGTCCCACAGATTAAAACAGCATTTGGGCCACACTACATTTATTGCCTAAACTGCCTACTGATAGGCTGCTTCAATAAGCCACAACATGATTGGTTCACAGGCCCCTCTGGAATTTTGGAACATGTAGTGCGGTGATCTCACCCTGATGGGTGCCGTGTCATCTGGGTCCTTAATGCATAGCCCCCCAATGGGCCCCCGCTGTGTGCGCAATTTGAATTCCTGGCGCTGCTTGCCCCATGTGAAACTGGACGTATTTCCAGCTCCTAGCCCGCTTTGCCAATCCTAGCGGTGGTGCTCCCTCCACGGCTGGGCAGCCGCGAAAATATGTTGCTCCAAAGTTACCCACAGGTTGAGGAAGCACTCGGGCAGCAGCAATGCACGGCAGACCACACACACAGCAGGAGCAGCCTGACGCATTTTGGACACCTCCTTCCTCATAGGCTCAGTCCCACAGATTAAAACAGCGTTTGGGCCACACTACATTTATTGCCTAAACTGCCTTCTGATAGGCTGCTTCAATAAGCCACAACATGATTGGTTCACAGGCCCCTCTGGAATTCTGGGACATGTAGTGCGGTGATCTCACCCTGATGGGTGCCGTGTCCTCTGGGTCCTTAATGCATAGCCCTCGAATGGGCCCCGCTGTGTGCGCAGTTTGAATTCCTGGCGCTGTTTGCCCCATGTGAAACTGGACGTATTTCCAGCTCCTAGCCCGCGTTGCCAATCCTAGTGGTGGTGCTTCCTCCACGGCTGGGCAGCCGTGAAAATATGTTGCTCCATAGTTACCCACAGGTTGAGGAAGAACTCGGGCAGCAGCAATTCACGCCAGACCACACACACAGCAGGAGCAGCCTGACGCGTTTCGGAAACCTCCTTCCTCATAGGCTCAGTCCCACAGATTAAAACAGCGTTAGGGCCACACTACATTTATTGCCTAAACTGCCTTCTTTGATAGGCTGCTTCAAGAAGACACAACATGATTGGTTCACAGGCCCCTTCGGAATTCTGGGACATGTAGTACGGTGATCTCACCCTGATGGGTGCCGTGTCCTCTGGGTCCTTAATGCATAGCCCTCCAATGGGCCCCGCTGTGTGCGCGGTTTGAATTCCTGGCGCTGCTTGCCCCATGTGAAACTGGACGTATTTCCAGCTCCTAGCCCGCTTTGCCAATCCTAGCGGTGGTGCTCCCTCCACGGCTGGGCAGCCGCGAAAATATGTTGCTCCAAAGTTACCCACAGGTTGAGGAAGCACTCAGGCAGCAGCAATGCACGGCAGACCACACACCCAGCAGGAGCAGCCTGACGCGTTTCGGAAACCTCCTTCCTCATAGGCTCAGTCCCACATATTTAAACAGCGTTTGGGCCACACTACATTTATTGCCTAAACTGCCTTCTTTGATAGGCTGCTTCAATAAGCCACAACATGATTGGTTCACAGGCCCCTCTGGAATTCTGGGACATGTAGTGCAGTGATCTCACCCTGATGGGTGCCGTGTCCTCTGGGTCCTTAATGCATAGCCCTCGAATGGGCCCCGCTGTGTGCGCAGTTTGAATTCCTGGCGCTGTTTGTCCCATGTGAAACTGGACGTATTTCCAGCTCCTAGCCCGCGTTGCCAATCATAGCGGTGGTGCTTCCTCCACGACTGGGCAGCCGTGAAAATATGTTGCTCCATAGTTACCCACAGGTTGAGGAAGAACTCGGGCAGCAGCAATTCACGCCAGACCACACACACAGCAGGAGCAGCCTGACGCGTTTCGGAAACCTCCTTCCTCATAGGCTCAGTCCCACAGATTAAAACAGCGTTAGGGCCACACTACATTTATTGCCTAAACTGCCTTCTTTGATAGGCTGCTTCAATAAGTCACAACATGATTGGTTCACATGCCCCTCTGGAATTCTGGGACATGTAGTGCGGTGATCTCACCCTGATGGGTGCCATGTCGTCTGGGTCCTTAATGCATAGCCCTCCAATGGGCCCCGCTGTGTGCGCAGTTTGAATTCCTGGCGCTGCTTGCCCCATGTGAAACTTTACGTATTTCCAGCTCCTATCCCGTTTGGTCAATCCTAGCGGTGGTGCTCCCTCCGCGGCTGGGCAGCCGTGAAAATATGTTGCTCCAAAGTTACCCACAGGTTGAGGAAGCACTCGGGCAGCAGCAATGCACGGCAGACCACACACACAGCAGGAGCAGCCTGATGCTTTTCGGAAACCTCCTTCCTCATAGGCTCAGTCCCACAGATTAAAACAGCGTTTGGGCCACACTACATTTATTGCCTAAACTGCCTTCTGATAGGCTGCTTCAATAAGCCACAACATGATTGGTTCACAGGCCCCTCTGGAATTCTGGGACATGTAGTACGGTGATCTCACCCTGTTGGGTGCCGTGTCCTCTGGGTCCTTAATGCATAGCCCTCCAATGGGCCCCGCTGTGTGCGCGGTTTGAATTCCTGGCGCTGCTTGCCCCATGTGAAACTGGACGTATTTCCAGCTCCTAGCCCGCTTTGCCAATCCTAGCGGTGCTGCTCCCTCCACGGCTGGGCAGCCGCGAAAATATGTTGCTCTAAAGTTGCCCACAGGTTGAGGAAGCACTCAGGCAGCAGCAATGCACGGCAGACCACACACACAGCAGGAGCAGCCTGACGCGTTTCGGAAACCTCCTTCCTCATAGGCTCAGTCCCACATATTTAAACAGCGTTTGGGCCACACTACATTTATTGCCTAAACTGCCTTCTTTGATAGGCTGCTTCAATAAGCCACAACATGATTGGTTCACAGGCCCCTCTGGAATTCTGGGACATGTAGTGCGGTGATCTCACCCTGATGGGTGCCGTGTCCTCTGGGTCTTTAATGCATAGCCCTCGAATGGGACCGCTGTGTGCGCAGTTTGAATTCCTGGCGCTGTTTGCCCCATGTGAAACTGGACGTATTTCCAGCTCCTAGCCCGCGTTGCCAATCCTAGCGGTGGTGCTTCCTCCACGGCTGGGCAGCCTTGTAAATATGTTGCTCCATAGTTACCCACAGGTTGAGGAAGAACTCGGGCAGCAGCAATTCACGCCAGACCACACACACAGCAGGAGCAGCCTGACGCGTTTCGGAAACCTCCTTCCTCATAGGCTCAGTCCCACAGATTAAAACAGCGTTAGGGCCACACTACATTTATTGCCTACACTGCCTTCTTTGATAGGCTGCTTCAATAAGCCACAACATGATTGGTTCACAGGCCCCTCTGGAATTCTGGGACATGTAGTGCGGTGATCTCACCCTGATGGGTGCCATGTCCTCTGGGTCCTTAATGCATAGCCCTCCAATGGGCCCCGCTGTGTGCGCAGTTTGAATTCCTGGCGCTGCTTGCCCCATGTGAAACTTTACGTATTTTCAGCTCCTATCCCGTTTGGCCAATCCTAGCGGTGGTGCTCCCTCCGCGGCTGGGTAGCCGCGAAAATATGTTGCTCCAAAGTTACCCACAGGTTGAGTAAGCACTCGGGCAGCAGCAATGCACGGCAGACCACACACACAGCAGGAGCAGCCTGATGCTTTTCGGAAACCTCCTTCCTCATAGGCTCAGTCCCACAGATTAAAACAGCGTTTGGGCCACACTACATTTATTGCCTAAACTGCCTTCTGATAGGCTGCTTCAATAAGCCACAACATGATTGGTTCACAGGCCCCTCTGGAATTCTGGGACATGTAGTACTGTGATCTCACCCTGATGTGTGCCGTGTCCTCTGGGTCCTTAATGCATAGCCCTCCAATGGGCCCGCTGTGTGCACGGTTTGAATTCCTGGCGCTGCTTGCCCCATGTGAAACTGGACGTATTTCCAGCTCCTAGCCCGCTTTGCCAATCCTAGCGGTGCTGCTCCCTCCACGGCTGGGCAGCCGCGAAAATATGTTGCTCCAAAGTTACCCACAGGTTGAGGAAGCACTCAGGCAGCAGCAATGCACGGCAGACCACACACACAGCAGGAGCAGCCTGACGCGTTTCGGAAACCTCCTTCCTCATAGGCTCAGTCCCACATATTTAAACAGCGTTTGGGCCACACTACCTTTATTGCCTAAACTGCCTTCTTTGATAGGCTGCTTCAATAAGCCACAACATGATTGGTTCACAGGCCCCTCTGGAATTCTGGGACATGTAGTGCGGTGATCTCACCCTGATGGGTGCTGTGTCCTCTGGGTCCTTAATGCATAGCCCTCGAATGGGCCCCGCTGTGTGCGCAGTTTGAATTCCTGGCGCTGTTTGCCCCATGTGAAACTGGACGTATTTCCAGCTCCTAGCCCGCGTTGCCAATCCTAGCGGTGGTGCTTCCTCCACGGCTGGGCAGCTGTGAAAATATGTTGCTCCATAGTTACCCACAGGTTGAGGAAGAACTCGGGCAGCAGCAATTCACGCCAGACCACACACACAGCAGGAGCAGCCTGACGCGTTTCGGAAACCTCCTTCCTCATAGGCTCAGTCCCACAGATTAAAACAGCGTTAGGGCCACACTACATTTATTGCCTAAACTGTCTTCTTTGATAGGCTGCTTCAATAAGCCACAACATGATTGGTTCACAGGCCCCTCTGGAACTCTGAGACATGTAGAGCGGTGATCTCACCCTGATGGGTGCCATGTCCTCTGGGTCCTTAATACATAGCCCTCCAATGGGCCCCGCAGTGTGCTCAGTTTGAATTCCTGGCGCTGCTTGCCCCATGTGAAACTTTACGTATTTCCAGCTCCTATCCCGCTTTGCCAATCCTAGCGGTGCTGCTCCCTCCACGGCTGGGCAGCCGCGAAAATATGTTCCTCCAAAGTTACCCACAGGTTGAGGAAGCACTCAGGCAGCAGCAATGCACGGCAGACCACACACACAGCAGGAGCAGCCTGACGCGTTTCGGAAACCTCCTTCCTCATAGGCTCAGTCCCACATATTTAAACAGCGTTTGGGCCACACTACATTTATTGCCTAAACTGCCTTCTGATAGGCTGCTTCAATAAGCCACAACATGATTGGTTCACAGGCCCCTCTGGAATTCTGGGACATGTAGTGCGGTGATCTCACCCTGATGGGTGCCGTGTCTTCTGGGTCCTTAATGCATTGCCCTCCAATGGGCCCCGCTGTGTGCGCAGTTTGAATTCCTGGCGCTGCTTGCCCCATGTGAAACTGGACGTATTTCCAGCTCCTAGCCCGCTTTGCCAATCCTAGCGGTGGTGCTCCCTCCACGGCTGGGCAGCCGCGAAAATATGTTGCTCCAAAGTTACCCACAGGTTGAGGAAGCACTCGGGCAGCAGCAATTCACGGCAGACCACACACACAGCAGGAGCAGCCTGACTCGTTTCCGAAACCTCCTTCCTCATAGGCTCATTCCCACAGATTAAAACAGCGTTTGGGCCACACTTCATTTATTGCCTAAACTGCCTTCTGATAGGCTGCTTCAATAAGCCACAACATGATTGGTTCACAGGCCCCTCTGGAATTCTGGGACATGTAGTGCGGTGATCTCACCCTGATGGGTGCCATGTCCTCTGGGTCCTTAATGCATAGCCCTCTAATGGGCCCCGCTGTGTGCGCAGTTTGAATTCCTGGCGCTGCTTGCCCCATGTGAAACTGGATGTATTTCCAGCTCCTAGCCCGTTTTGCCAATCCTAGCGGTGGTGCTCCCTCCACGGCTGGGCAGCCGCGAAAATATGTTGCTCTAAAGTTACCCACAGGTTGAGGAAGCACTCAGGCAGCAGCAATGCACGGCAGACCACACACACAGCAGGAGCAGCCTGATGCATTTCGGAAACCTCCTTCCTCATAGGCTCAGTCCCACAGATTAAAACAGCGTTTGGGCCACACTACATTTATTGCCTAAACTGCCTTCTGATAGGCTACTTCAATAAGCCACAACATGATTGGTTCACAGGCCCCTCTGGAATTCTGGGACATGTAGTGCGGTGATCACACCCTGATGGGTGCTGTGTCCTCTGGGTCCTTAATGCAAAGCCCTCCAATGGGCCCGCTGTGTGCGCAGTTTGAATTTCTGGCGCTGCTTGACCCATGTGAAACTGGAAGTATTTCCAGCTCCTAGACCGCTTTGCCAATCCTAGTTGTGGTGCTCCCTCCACGGCTGGGCAGCCGCGAAAATTTGTTGCTCCAAAGTTACCCACAGGTTGAGGAAACACTCGGGCAGCAGCAATGCACGACAGACCACACACACAGCAGGAGCAGCCTGACGCGTTTCTGAAACCTCCTTCCTCATAAGCTCAGTCCCACAGATTAAAATAGAGTTTGGGCCACACTACATTTCTTGCCTAAACTGCCTTCTGATAGGCTGCTTCAATAAGTCACAACATGATTGGTTCACAGGCCCCTCTGGAATTCTGGGACATGTAGTGCGGTGATCTCACCCTGATGGGTGCCGTGTCCTCTGGGTCCTTAATGCATAGCCCTCCAATGGGCCCCGCTGTGTGCGCAGTTTGAATTCCTGGCGCTGCTTGCCGCATGTGAAACTGGACATATTTCCAGCTCCTAGTCTGTTTTGCCAATCCTAGCGGTGGTGCTCCCTCCACGGCTGGGCAGCCGTGAAAATATGTTGCTCCAAAGTTACCCACAGGTTGAGGAAGCACTCGGGCAGCAGCAATGCACGGCAGACCACACACACAGCAGCAGCAGCCTGATGCTTTTCGGAAACCTCCTTCCTCATAGGCTCAGTCCCCCAGATTAAAACAGCATTCGGGCCACACTACATTTATTGCCTAAACTGCCTTCTGATAGGCTGCTTCAATAAGCCACAACATGATTGGTTCACAGGCCCCTCTGGAATTCTGGGACATGTAGTGAGGTGATCTCACCCTGATGGATGCCGTGTCCTCTGGGTCCTTAATGCATAGCCCTCCAATGGGCCCTGCTGTGTGCGCAGTTTGAATTCCTGGCGCTGCTTGCCCCATGTGAAACTGGACGTATTTCCAGTTCCTAACCCGCTTTGCCAATCCTAGCGGTGGTGCTCCCTTCACGGCTTGGCAGCCGCGAAAATATGTTGCTCCAAAGTTACCGACAGGTTGAGGAAGCCCTCGGGCAGCAGCAATTCACGGCAGACCACACACACAGCAGGAGCAGCCTGACGCGTTTCGGAAACCTCCTTCCTCATAGGCTCAGTCCCACAGATTAAAACAGCGTTAGGGCCACACTACATTTATTGCCTAAACTGCCTTCTGATAGGCTGCTTCAATAAGCCACAACATGATTGGTTCACAGGCCCCTCTGGAATTCTGGGACATGTCGTGCGGTGATCTCACCCTGATGGATGCCGTGTTCTCTGGGTCCTTAATGCATAGCCCTCCAATGGGCCCCGCTGTGTGCGCAGTTTGAATTCCTGGCGCTGCTTGCCCCATGTGAAACTGGACGTATTTCCAGCTCCTAGCCCGCTTTGCCAATCCTAGCGGTGGTGCTCCCTCCACGGCTGGGCAGCCGCGAAAATATGTTGCTCCAAAGTTACCCACAGGTTGAGGAAGCACTCGGGCAGCAGCAATGCACGGCAGACCACACACACACCAGGAGCAGCCTGACGCATTTCGGAAACCTCCTTCCTCATAGGCTCAGTCCCACAGACTAAAACAGCGTTTGGGCCACACTACATTTATTGCCTACACTGCCTTCTTTGATAGGCTGCTTCAATAAGCCACAACATGATTGGTTCACAGGCCCCTCTGGAATTCTGGGACATGTAGTGCGGTGATCTCACCCTGATGGGTGCCATGTCCTCTGGGTCCTTAATGCATAGCCCTCCAATGGGCCCCGCTGTGTGCACGGTTTGAATTCCTGGCGCTGCTTGCCCCATGTGAAACTGGACGTATTTCCAGCTCCTAGCCCGCTTTGCCAATCCTAGCGGTGCTGCTCCCTCCACGGCTGGGCAGCCGCGAAAATATGTTGCTCCAAAGTTACCCACAGGTTGAGGAAGCACTCAGGCAGCAGCAATGCACGGCAGACCACACACACAGCAGGAGCAGCCTGACGCGTTTCGGAAACCTCCTTCCTCCTAGGCTCAGTCCCACATATTTAAACAGCGTTTGGGCCACACTACCTTTATTGCCTAAACTGCCTTCTTTGATAGGCTGCTTCAATAAGCCACAACATGATTGGTTCACAGGCCCCTCTGGAATTCTGGGACATGTAGTGCGGTGATCTCACCCTGATGGGTGCTGTGTCCTCTGGGTCCTTAATGCATAGCCCTCGAATGGGCCCCGCTGTGTGCGCAGTTTGAATTCCTGGCGCTGTTTGCCCCATGTGAAACTGGACGTATTTCCAGCTCCTAGCCCGCGTTGCCAATCCTAGCGGTGGTGCTTCCTCCACGGCTGGGCAGCTGTGAAAATATGTTGCTCCATAGTTACCCACAGGTTGAGGAAGAACTCGGGCAGCAGCAATTCACGCCAGACCACACACACAGCAGGAGCAGCCTGACGCGTTTCGGAAACCTCCTTCCTCATAGGCTCAGTCCCACAGATTAAAACAGCGTTAGGGCCACACTACATTTATTGCCTAAACTGCCTTCTTTGATAGGCTGCTTCAATAAGCCACAACATGATTGGTTCACAGGCCCCTCTGGAATTCTGGGACATGTAGAGCGGTGATCTCACCCTGATGGGTGCCATGTCCTCTGGGTCCTTAATGCATAGCCCTCCAATGGGCCCGCTGTGTGCGCAGTTTGAATTCCTGGCGCTGCTTGCCCCATGTGAAACTTTACGTATTTCCAGCTCCTATCCCGCTTTGCCAATCCTAGCGGTGCTGCTCCCTCCACGGCTGGGCAGCCGCGAAAATATGTTCCTCCAAAGTTACCCACAGGTTGAGGAAGCACTCAGGCAGCAGCAATGCACGGCAGACCACACACACAGCAGGAGCAGCCTGACGCGTTTCGGAAACCTCCTTCCTCATAGGCTCAGTCCCACATATTTAAACAGCGTTTGGGCCACACTACATTTATTGCCTAAACTGCCTTCTGATAGGCTGCTTCAATAAGCCACAACATGATTGGTTCACAGGCCCCTCTGGAATTCTGGGACATGTAGTGCGGTGATCTCACCCTGATGGGTGCTGTGTCCTCTGGGTCCTTAATGCAAAGCCCTCCAATGGGCCCGCTGTGTGCGCAGTTTGAATTTCTGGCGCTGCTTGACCCATGTGAAACTGGAAGTATTTCCAGCTCCTAGACCGCTTGCCAATCCTAGTTGTGGTGCTCCCTCCACGGCTGGGCAGCCGCGAAAATTTGTTGCTCCAAAGTTACCCACAGGTTGAGGAAACACTCGGGCAGCAGCAATGCACGACAGACCACACACACAGCAGGAGCAGCCTGACGCGTTTCTGAAACCTCCTTCCTCATAAACTCAGTCCCACAGATTAAAATAGAGTTTGGGCCACACTACATTTCTTGCCTAAACTGCCTTCTGATAGGCTGCTTCAATAAGCCACAACATGATTGGTTCACAGGCCCCTCTGGAATTCTGGGACATGTAGTGAGGTGATCTCACCCTGATGGATGCCGTGTCCTCTGGGTCCTTAATGCATAGCCCTCCAATGGGCCCTGCTGTGTGCGCAGTTTGAATTCCTGGCGCTGCTTGCCCCATGTGAAACTGGACGTATTTCCAGTTCCTAACCCGCTTTGCCAATCCTAGCGGTGGTGCTCCCTTCACGGCTTGGCAGCCGCGAAAATATGTTGCTCCAAAGTTACCGACAGGTTGAGGAAGCCCTCGGGCAGCAGCAATTCACGGCAGACCACACACACAGCAGGAGCAGCCTGACGCGTTTCGGAAACCTCCTTCCTCATAGGCTCAGTCCCACAGATTAAAACAGCGTTAGGGCCACACTACATTTATTGCCTAAACTGCCTTCTGATAGGCTGCTTCAATAAGCCACAACATGATTGGTTCACAGGCCCCTCTGGAATTCTGGGACATGTCGTGCGGTGATCTCACCCTGATGGATGCCGTGTTCTCTGGGTCCTTAATGCATAGCCCTCCAATGGGCCCCGCTGTGTGCGCAGTTTGAATTCCTGGCGCTGCTTGCCCCATGTGAAACTGGACGTATTTCCAGCTCCTAGCCCGCTTTGCCAATCCTAGCGGTGGTGCTCCCTCCACGGCTGGGCAGCCGCGAAAATATGTTGCTCCAAAGTTACCCACAGGTTGAGGAAGCACTCGGGCAGCAGCAATGCACGGCAGACCACACACACACCAGGAGCAGCCTGACGCATTTCGGAAACCTCCTTCCTCATAGGCTCAGTCCCACAGACTAAAACAGCGTTTGGGCCACACTACATTTATTGCCTACACTGCCTTCTTTGATAGGCTGCTTCAATAAGCCACAACATGATTGGTTCACAGGCCCCTCTGGAATTCTGGGACATGTAGTGCGGTGATCTCACCCTGATGGGTGCCATGTCCTCTGGGTCCTTAATGCATAGCCCTCCAATGGGCCCCGCTGTGTGCACGGTTTGAATTCCTGGCGCTGCTTGCCCCATGTGAAACTGGACGTATTTCCAGCTCCTAGCCCGCTTTGCCAATCCTAGCGGTGCTGCTCCCTCCACGGCTGGGCAGCCGCGAAAATATGTTGCTCCAAAGTTACCCACAGGTTGAGGAAGCACTCAGGCAGCAGCAATGCACGGCAGACCACACACACAGCAGGAGCAGCCTGACGCGTTTCGGAAACCTCCTTCCTCCTAGGCTCAGTCCCACATATTTAAACAGCGTTTGGGCCACACTACCTTTATTGCCTAAACTGCCTTCTTTGATAGGCTGCTTCAATAAGCCACAACATGATTGGTTCACAGGCCCCTCTGGAATTCTGGGACATGTAGTGCGGTGATCTCACCCTGATGGGTGCTGTGTCCTCTGGGTCCTTAATGCATAGCCCTCGAATGGGCCCCGCTGTGTGCGCAGTTTGAATTCCTGGCGCTGTTTGCCCCATGTGAAACTGGACGTATTTCCAGCTCCTAGCCCGCGTTGCCAATCCTAGCGGTGGTGCTTCCTCCACGGCTGGGCAGCTGTGAAAATATGTTGCTCCATAGTTACCCACAGGTTGAGGAAGAACTCGGGCAGCAGCAATTCACGCCAGACCACACACACAGCAGGAGCAGCCTGACGCGTTTCGGAAACCTCCTTCCTCATAGGCTCAGTCCCACAGATTAAAACAGCGTTAGGGCCACACTACATTTATTGCCTAAACTGCCTTCTTTGATAGGCTGCTTCAATAAGCCACAACATGATTGGTTCACAGGCCCCTCTGGAATTCTGGGACATGTAGAGCGGTGATCTCACCCTGATGGGTGCCATGTCCTCTGGGTCCTTAATGCATAGCCCTCCAATGGGCCCGCTGTGTGCGCAGTTTGAATTCCTGGCGCTGCTTGCCCCATGTGAAACTTTACGTATTTCCAGCTCCTATCCCGCTTTGCCAATCCTAGCGGTGCTGCTCCCTCCACGGCTGGGCAGCCGCGAAAATATGTTCCTCCAAAGTTACCCACAGGTTGAGGAAGCACTCAGGCAGCAGCAATGCACGGCAGACCACACACACAGCAGGAGCAGCCTGACGCGTTTCGGAAACCTCCTTCCTCATAGGCTCAGTCCCACATATTTAAACAGCGTTTGGGCCACACTACATTTATTGCCTAAACTGCCTTCTGATAGGCTGCTTCAATAAGCCACAACATGATTGGTTCACAGGCCCCTCTGGAATTCTGGGACATGTAGTGCGGTGATCTCACCCTGATGGGTGCTGTGTCCTCTGGGTCCTTAATGCAAAGCCCTCCAATGGGCCCGCTGTGTGCGCAGTTTGAATTTCTGGCGCTGCTTGACCCATGTGAAACTGGAAGTATTTCCAGCTCCTAGACCGCTTTGCCAATCCTAGTTGTGGTGCTCCCTCCACGGCTGGGCAGCCGCGAAAATTTGTTGCTCCAAAGTTACCCACAGGTTGAGGAAACACTCGGGCAGCAGCAATGCACGACAGACCACACACACAGCAGGAGCAGCCTGACGCGTTTCTGAAACCTCCTTCCTCATAAGCTCAGTCCCACAGATTAAAATAGAGTTTGGGCCACACTACATTTCTTGCCTAAACTGCCTTCTGATAGGCTGCTTCAATAAGTCACAACATGATTGGTTCACAGGCCCCTCTGGAATTCTGGGACATGTAGTGCGGTGATCTCACCCTGATGGGTGCCGTGTCCTCTGGGTCCTTAATGCATAGCCCTCCAATGGGCCCCGCTGTGTGCGCAGTTTGAATTCCTGGCGCTGCTTGCCGCATGTGAAACTGGACATATTTCCAGCTCCTAGTCTGTTTTGCCAATCCTAGCGGTGGTGCTCCCTCCACGGCTGGGCAGCCGCGAAAATATGTTGCTCCAAAGTTACCCACAGGTTGAGGAAGCACTCGGGCAGCAGCAATGCACGGCAGACCACACACACAGCAGCAGCAGCCTGATGCTTTTCGGAAACCTCCTTCCTCATAGGCTCAGTCCCCCAGATTAAAACAGCGTTCGGGCCACACTACATTTATTGCCTAAACTGCCTTCTGATAGGCTGCTTCAATAAGCCACAACATGATTGGTTCACAGGCCCCTCTGGAATTCTGGGACATGTAGTGCGGTGATCTCACCCTGATGGATGCCGTGTCCTCTGGGTCCTTAATGCATAGCCCTCCAATGGGCCCTGCTGTGTGCGCAGTTTGAATTCCTGGCGCTGCTTGCCCCATGTGAAACTGGACGTATTTCCAGTTCCTAGCCCGCTTTGCCAATCCTAGCGGTGGTGCTCCCTTCACGGCTTGGCAGCCGCGAAAATATGTTGCTCCAAAGTTACCGACAGGTTGAGGAAGCCCTCGGGCAGCAGCAATTCACGGCAGACCACACACACAGCAGGAGCAGCCAGACGCGTTTCGGAAACCTCCTTCCTCATAGGCTCAGTCCCACAGATTAAAACAGCGTTAGGGCCACACTACATTTATTGCCTAAACTGCCTTCTGATAGGCTGCTTCAATAAGCCACAACATGATTGGTTCACAGGCCCCTCTGGAATTCTGGGACATGTCGTGCGGTGATCTCACCCTGATGGATGCCGTGTTCTCTGGGTCCTTAATGCATAGCCCTCCAATGGGCCCCGCTGTGTGCGCAGTTTGAATTCCTGGCGCTGCTTGCCCCATGTGAAACTGGACTTATTTCCAGCTCCTAGCTCGCTTTGCCAATCCTAGCGGTGGTGCTCCCTCCACGGCTGGGCAGCCGCGAAAATATGTTGCTCCAAAGTTACCCACAGGTTGAGGAAGCACTCGGGCAGCAGCAATGCACGGCAGACCACACACACACCAGGAGCAGCCTGACGCATTTCGGAAACCTCCTTCCTCATAGGCTCAGTCCCACAGACTAAAACAGCGTTTGGGCCACACTACATTTATTGCCTAAACTGCCTTCAGATAGGCTGCTTCAATAAGCCACAACATGATTGGTTCACAGGCCCCTCTGGAATTCTGGGACATGTAGTGTGGTGATCTCACCCTGATGGGTGCCGTGTCCTCTGGGTCCTTAATGCATAGCCCTCCAATGGGCCCCACTGTGTGCGCAGTTTGAATTCCTGGCGCTGCTTGCCCCATGTGAAACTTTACGTATTTCCAGCTCCTATCCCGTTTGGCCAATCCTAGCGGTGGTGCTCCCTCCGCGGCTGGGCAGCCGCGAAAATATGTTGCTCCAAAGTTACCCACAGGTTGAGGAAGCACTCGGGCAGCAGCAATGCACGGCAGACCACACACACAGCAGGAGCAGCCTGATGCTTTTCGGAAACCTCCTTCCTCATAGGCTCAGTCCCACAGATTAAAACAGCATTTGGGCCACACTACATTTATTGCCTAAACTGCCTTCTGATTGGCTGCTTCAATAAGCCACAACATGATAGGTTCACAGGCCCCTCTGGAATTCTGGGACATGTAGTGTGGTGATCTCACCCTGATGGGTGCCGTGTCCTCTGGGTCCTTAATGCATAGCCCTCCAATGGGCCCCGCTGTGTGCGCGGTTTGAATTCCTGGCACTGCTTGCCCCATGTGAAACTGGACGTATTTCCAGCTCCTAGCCCGCTTTGCCAATCCTAGCGGTGCTGCTCCCTCCACGGCTGGGCAGCCGCGAAAATATGTTGCTCCAAAGTTACCCACAGGTTGAGGAAGCACTCAGGCAGCAGCAATGCACGGCAGACCACACACACAGCAGGAGCAGCCTGACGCGTTTCGGAAACCTCCTTCCTCATAGGCTCAGTCCCACATATTTAAACAGCGTTTGGGCCACACTACATTTATTGCCTAAACTGCCTTCTGATAGGCTGCTTCAATAAGCCACAACATGATTGGTTCACAGGCCCCTCTGGAATTCTGGGACATGTAGTGCGGTGATCTCACCCTGATGGGTGCTGTGTCTTCTGGGTCCTTAATGCATAGCCCTCCAATGGGCCCCGCTGTGTGCGCAGTTTGAATTCCTGGCGCTGCTTGCCCCATGTGAAACTGGACGTATTTCCAGCTCCTAGCCCGCTTTGCCAATCCTAGCGGTGGTGCTCCCTCCACGGCTGGGCAGCCGCGAAAATATGTTGCTCCAAAGTTACCCACAGGTTGAGGAAGCACTCGGGCAGCAGCAATTCACGGCGGACCACACACACAGCAGGAGCAGCCTGACTCGTTTCGGAAACCTCCTTCCTCATAGGCTCATTCCCACAGATTAAAACAGCGTTTGGGCCACACTACATTTATTGCCTAAACTGCCTTCTGATAGGCTGCTTCAATAAGCCACAACATGATTGGTTCACAGGCCCCTCTGGAATTCTGGGACATGTAGTGCGGTGATCTCACCCTGATGGGTGCCGTGTCCTCTGGGTCCTTAATGCATAGCCCTCCAATGGGCCCCGCTGTGTGCGCAGTTTGAATTCCTGGCGCTGCTTGCCCCATGTGAAACTGGATGTATTTCCAGCTCCTAGCCCGCTTTGCCAATCCTAGCGGTGGTGCTCCCTCCACGGCTGGGCAGCCGCGAAAATATGTTGCTCCAAAGTTACCCACAGGTTGAGGAAGCACTCAGGCAGCAGCAATGCACGGCAGACCACACACACAGCAGGAGCAGCCTGATGCATTTCGGAAACCTCCTTCCTCATAGGCTCAGTCCCACAGATTAAAACAGCGTTTGGGCCACACTACATTTATTGCCTAAACTGCCTTCTGATAGGCTACTTCAATAAGCCACAACATGATTGGTTCACAGGCCCCTCTGGAATTCTGGGACATGTAGTGCGGTGATCTCACCCTGATGGGTGCTGTGTCCTCTGGGTCCTTAATAAAAAACCCTCCAATGGGCCCGCTGTGTGCGCAGTTTGAATTTCTGGCGCTGCTTGCCCCATGTGAAACTGGACGTATTTCCAGCTCCTAGCCCGCTTTGCCAATCCTAGTTGTGGTGCTCCCTCCACGGCTGGGCAGCCGCGAAAATTTGTTGCTCCAAAGTTACCCACAGGTTGAGGAAACACTCGGGCAGCAGCAATGCACGACAGACCACACACACAGCAGGAGCAGCCTGACGCGTTTCTGAAACCTCCTTCCTCATAAGCTCAGTCCCACAGATTAAAATAGAGTTTGGGCCACACTACATTTCTTGCCTAAACTGCCTTCTGATAGGCTGCTTCAATAAGTCACAACATGATTGGTTCACAGGCCCCTCTGGAATTCTGGGACATGTAGTGCGGTGATCTCACCCTGATGGGTGCCGTGTCCTCTGGGTCCTTAATGCATAGCCCTCCAATGGGCCCCGCTGTGTGCGCAGTTTGAATTCCTGGCGCTGCTTGCCGCATGTGAAACTGGACATATTTCCAGCTCCTAGCCTGTTTTGCCAATCCTAGCGGTGGTGCTCCCTCCACGGCTGGGCAGCCGCGAAAATATGTTGCTCCAAAGTTACCCACAGGTTGAGGAAGCACTCGGGCAGCAGCAATGCACGGCAGACCACACACACAGCAGGAGCAGCCTGATGCTTTTCGGAAACCTCCTTCCTCATAGGCTCAGTCCCCCAGATTAAAACAGCGTTCGGGCCACACTACATTTATTGCCTAAACTGCCTTCTGATAGGCTGCTTCAATAAGCCACAACATGATTGGTTCACAGGCCCCTCTGGAATTCTGGGACATGTAGTGCGGTGATCTCACCCTGATGGATGCCGTGTCCTCTGGGTCCTTAATGCATAGCCCTCCAATGGGCCCTGCTGTGTGCGCAGTTTGAATTCCTGGCGCTGCTTGCCCCATGTGAAACTGGACGTATTTCCAGTTCCTAACCCGCTTTGCCAATCCTAGCGGTGGTGCTCCCTTCACGGCTTGGCAGCCGCGAAAATATGTTGCTCCAAAGTTACCGACAGGTTGAGGAAGCCCTCGGGCAGCAGCAATTCATGGCAGACCACACACACAGCAGGAGCAGCCTGACGCGTTTCAGAAACCTCCTTCCTCATAGGCTCAGTCCCACAGATTAAAACAGCGTTAGGGCCACACTACATTTATTGCCTAAACTGCCTTCTGATAGGCTGCTTCAATAAGCCACAACATGATTGGTTCACAGGCCCCTCTGGAATTCTGGGACATGTCGTGCGGTGATCTCACCCTGATGGATGCCGTGTCCTCTGGGTCCTTAATGCATAGCCCTCCAATGGGCCCTGCTGTGTGCGCAGTTTGAATTCCTGGCGCTGCTTGCCCCATGTGAAACTGGACGTATTTCCAGTTCCTAACCCGCTTTGCCAATCCTAGCGGTGGTGCTCCCTTCACGGCTTGGCAGCCGCGAAAATATGTTGCTCCAAAGTTACCGACAGGTTGAGGAAGCCCTCGGGCAGCAGCAATTCACGGCAGACCACACACACAGCAGGAGCAGCCTGACGCGTTTCGGAAACCTCCTTCCTCATAGGCTCAGTCCCACAGATTAAAACAGCGTTAGGGCCACACTACATTTATTGCCTAAACTGCCTTCTGATAGGCTGCTTCAATAAGCCACAACATGATTGGTTCACAGGCCCCTCTGGAATTCTGGGACATGTAGTGCGGTGATCTCACCCTGATGGGTGCCATGTCCTCTGGGTCCTTAATGCATAGCCCTCCAATGGGCCCCGCTGTGTGCGCAGTTTGAATTCCTGGCGCTGCTTGCCCCATGTGAAACTGGATGTATTTCCAGCTCCTAGCCCGTTTTGCCAATCCTAGTGGTGGTGCTCCCTCCACGGCTGGGCAGCCGCGAAAATATGTTGCTCTAAAGTTACCCACAGGTTGAGGAAGCACTCAGGCAGCAGCAATGCACGGCAGACCACACACACAGCAGGAGCAGCCTGATGCATTTCGGAAACCTCCTTCCTCATAGGCTCAGTCCCACAGATTAAAACAGCGTTTGGGCCACACTACATTTATTGCCTAAACTGCCTTCTGATAGGCTACTTCAATAAGCCACAACATGATTGGTTCACAGGCCCCTCTGGAATTCTGGGACATGTAGTGCGGTGATCTCACCCTGATGGGTGCTGTGTCCTCTGGGTCCTTAATGCAAAGCCCTCCAATGGGCCCCGCTGTGTGCGCAGTTTGAATTTCTGGCGCTGCTTGCCCCATGTGAAACTGGACGTATTTCCAGCTCCTAGCCCGCTTTGCCAATCCTAGCGGTGGTGCTCCCTCCACGGCTGGGCAGCCGCGAAAATATGTTGCTCCAAAGTTACCCACAGGTTGAGGAAACACTCGGGCAGCAGCAATGCACGACAGACCACACACACAGCAGGAGCAGCCTGACGCGTTTCTGAAACCTCCTTCCTCATAAGCTCAGTCCCACAGATTAAAATAGAGTTTGGGCCACACTACATTTCTTGCCTAAACTGCCTTCTGATAGGCTGCTTCAATAAGTCACAACATGATTGGTTCACAGGTCCCTCTGGAATTCTGGGACATGTAGTGCGGTGATCTCACCCTGATGGGTGCCGTGTCCTCTGGGTCCTTAATGCATAGCCCTCCAATGGGCCCCGCTGTGTGCGCAGTTTGAATTCCTGGCGCTGCTTGCCGCATGTGAAACTGGACATATTTCCAGCTCCTAGCCTGTTTTGCCAATCCTAGCGGTGGTGCTCCCTCCACGGCTGGGCAGCCGCGAAAATATGTTGCTCCAAAGTTACCCACAGGATGAGGAAGCACTCGGGCAGCAGCAATGCACGGCAGACCACACACACAGCAGGAGCAGCCTGATGCTTTTCAGAAACCTCCTTCCTCATAGGCTCAGTCCCCCAGATTAAAACAGCGTTCGGGCCACACTACATTTATTGCCTAAACTGCCTTCTGATAGGCTGCTTCAATAAGCCACAACATGATTGGTTCACAGGCCCCTCTGGAATTCTGGGACATGTAGTGCGGTGATCTCACCCTGATGGATGCCGTGTCCTCTGGGTCCTTAATGTATAGCCCTCCAATGGGCCCTGCTGTGTGCGCAGTTTGAATTCCTGGCGCTGCTTGCCCCATGTGAAACTGGACGTATTTCCAGTTCCTAACCCGCTTTGCCAATCCTAGCGGTGGTGCTCCCTTCACGGCTTGGCAGCCGCGAAAATATGTTGCTCCAAAGTTACCGACAGGTTGAGGAAGCCCTCGGGCAGCAGCAATTCATGGCAGACCACACACACAGCAGGAGCAGCCTGACGCGTTTCGGAAACCTCCTTCCTCATAGGCTCAGTCCCACAGATTAAAACAGCGTTAGGGCCACACTACATTTATTGCCTAAACTGCCTTCTGATAGGCTGCTTCAATAAGCCACAACATGATTGGTTCACAGGCCCCTCTGGAATTCTGGGACATGTCGTGCGGTGATCTCACCCTGATGGATGCCGTGTTCTCTGGGTCCTTAATGCATAGCCCTCCAATGGGCCCCGCTGTGTGCGCAGTTTGAATTCCTGGCGCTGCTTGCCCCATGTGAAACTGGACGTATTTCCAGCTCCTAGCCCGCTTTGCCAATCCTAGCGGTGGTGCTCCCTCCACGGCTGGGCAGCCGCGAAAATATGTTGCTCCAAAGTTACCCACAGGTTGAGGAAGCACTCGGGCAGCAGCAATGCACGGCAGACCACACACACAGCAGGAGCAGCCTGACGCGTTTCGGAAACCTCCTTCCTCATAGGCTCAGTCCCACAGATTAAAACAGCGTTTGGGACACACTACATTTATTGCCTAAACTGCCTTCTGATAGGCTGCTTCAATAAGCCACAACATGATTGGTTCACAGGCCCCTCTGGAATTCTGGGACATGTAGTGCGGTGATCTCACCCTGATGGGTGCCGTGTCCTCTGGGTCCTTAATGCATAGCCCTCCAATGGGCCCCGCTGTGTGCGCAGTTTGAATTCCTGGCGCTGCTTGCCGCATGTGAAACTGGACGTATTTCCAGCTCCTAGCCCGTTTTGCCAATCCTAGCGGTGGTGCTCCCTCCACGGCTGGGCAGCCGCGAAAATATGTTGCTCCAAAGTTACCCACAGGTTGAGGAAGCACTCGGGCAGCAGCAATGCACGGCAGACCACACACACAGCAGGAGCAGCCTGATGCTTTTCGGAAACCTCCTTCCTCATAGGCTCAGTCCCACAGATTAAAACAGCGTTCGGGCCACACTACATTTATTGCCTAAACTGCCTTCTGATAGGCTTCTTCAATAAGCCACAACATGATTGGTTCACAGGCCCCTCTGGAATTCTGGGACATGTAGTGCGGTGATCTCACCCTGATGGATGCCGTGTCCTCTGGGTCCTTAATGCATAGCCCTCCAATGGGCCCCGCTGTGTGCGCGGTTTGAATTCCTGGCGCTGCTTGCCCCATGTGAAACTGGACGTATTTCCAGCTCCTAGCCCGCTTTGCCAATCCTAGCGGTGCTGCTCCCTCCACGGCTGGGCAGCCGTGAAAATATGTTGCTCCATAGTTACACACAGGTTGAGGAAGCACTCAGGCAGCAGCAATGCACGGCAGACCACACACACAGCAGGAGCAGCCTGACGCGTTTCGGAAACCTCCTTCCTCATAGGCTCAGTCCCACAGATTAAAACAGCGTTAGGGCCACACTACATTTATTGCCTAAACTGCCTTCTTTGATAGGCTGCTTCAATAAGCCACAACATGATTGGTTCACAGGCCCCTCTGGAATTCTGGGACATGTAGTGCGGTGATCTCACCCTGATGGGTGCCATGTCCTCTGGGTCCTTAATGCATAGCCCTCCAATGGGCCCCGCTGTGTGCACAGTTTGAATTCCTGGCGCTGCTTGCCCCATGTGAAACTTTACGTATTTCCATCTCCTATCCCGTTTGGCCAATCCTAGCGGTGGTGCTCCCTCCGCGGCTGGGCAGCCGCGAAAATATGTTGCTCCAAAGTTACCCACAGGTTGAGGAAGCACTCGGGCAGCAGCAATGCACTGCAGACCACACACACAGCAGGAGCAGCCTGATGCTTTTCGGAAACCTCCTTCCTCATAGGCTCAGTCCCAACGATTAAAATAGCGTTTGGGCCACACTACATTTATTGCCTAAACTGCCTTCTGATAGGCTGCTTCAATAAGCCACAACATGATTGGTTCACAGGCCCCTCTGGAATTCTGGGACATGTCGTGCGGTGATCTCACCCTGATGGATGCCGTGTCCTCTGGGTCCTTAATGCATAGCCCTCCAATGGGCCCTGCTGTGTGCGCAGTTTGAATTCCTGGCGCTGCTTGCCCCATGTGAAACTGGACGTATTTCCAGCTCCTAGCCCGCTTTGCCAATCCTAGCGGTGGTGCTCCCTCCACGGCTGGGCAGCCGCGAAAATATGTTGCTCCAAAGTTACCCACAGGTTGAGGAAGCACTCGGGCAGCAGCAATTCACGGCAGACCACACACACAGCAGGAGCAGCCTGACGCGTTTCGGAAACCTCCTTCCTCATAGGCTCAGTCCCACAGATTAAAACAGCGTTTGGGCCACACTACATTTATTGCCTAATCTGCCTTCTGATAGGCTGCTTCAATAAGCCACAACATGATTGGTTCACAGGCCCCTCTGGAATTCTGGGACATGTAGTGCGGTGATCTCACCCTGATGGGTGCCATGTCCTCTGGGTCCTTAATGCATAGCCCTCCAATGGGCCCCGCTGTGTGCGCAGTTTGAATTCCTGGCGCTGCTTGCCCCATGTGAAACTGGATGTATTTCCAGCTCCTAGCCCGCTTTGCCAATCCTAGCGGTGGTGCTCCCTCCACGGCTGGGCAGCCGCGAAAATATGTTGCTCCAAAGTTACCCACAGGTTGAGGAAGCACTCAGGCAGCAGCAATGCACGGCAGACCACACACACAGCAGGAGCAGCCTGATGCATTTCGGAAACCTCCTTCCTCATAGGCTCAGTCCCACAGATTAAAACAGCGTTTGGGCCACACTACATTTATTGCCTAAACTGCCTTCTGATAGGCTACTTCAATAAGCCACAACATGATTGGTTCACAGGCCCCTCTGGAATTCTGGGACATGTAGTGCGGTGATCTCACCCTGATGGGTGCTGTGTCCTCTGGGTCCTTAATGCAAAGCCCTCCAATGGGCCCGCTGTGTGCGCAGTTTGAATTTCTGGCGCTGCTTGCCGCATGTGAAACTGGAAGTATTTCCAGCTCCTAGCACGCTTTGCCAATCCTAGTTGTGGTGCTCCCTCCACGGCTGGGCAGCCGCGAAAATTTGTTGCTCCAAAGTTACCCACAGGTTGAGGAAACACTCGGGCAGCAGCAATGCACGACAGACCACACACACAGCAGGAGCAGCCTGACGAGTTTCTGTAACCTCCTTCCTCATAAGCTCAGTCCCACAGATTAAAATAGAGTTTGGGCCACACTACATTTCTTGCCTAAACTGCCTTCTGATAGGCTGCTTCAATAAGTCACAACATGATTGGTTCACAGGTCCCTCTGGAATTCTGGGACATGTAGTGCGGTGATCTCACCCTGATGGGTGCCGTGTCCTCTGGGTCCTTAATGCATAGCCCTCCAATGGGCCCCGCTGTGTGCGCAGTTTGAATTCCTGGCGCTGCTTGCCGCATGTGAAACTGGACATATTTCCAGCTCCTAGCCTGTTTTGCCAATCCTAGCGGTGGTGCTCCCTCCACTGGCTGGGCAGCCGCGAAAATATGTTGCTCCAAAGTTACCCACAGGTTGAGGAAGCACTCGGGCAGCAGCAATGCACGGCAGACCACACACACAGCAGGAGCAGCCTGATGCTTTTCGGAAACCTCCTTCCTCATAGGCTCAGTCCCCCAGATTAAAACAGCGTTCGGGCCACACTACATTTATTGCCTAAACTGCCTTCTGATAGGCTGCTTCAATAAGCCACAACATGATTGGTTCACAGGCCCCTCTGGAATTCTGGGACATGTAGTGCGGTGATCTCACCCTGATGGATGCCGTGTCCTCTGGGTCCTTAATGCATAGCCCTCCAATGGGCCCTGCTGTGTGCGCAGTTTGAATTCCTGGCGCTGCTTGCCCCATGTGAAACTGGACGTATTTCCAGTTCCTAGCCCGCTTTGCCAATCCTAGCGGTGGTGCTCCCTTCACGGCTGGGCAGCCGCGAAAATATGTTGCTCCAAAGTTACCGACAGGTTGAGGAAGCCCTCGGGCAGCAGCAATTCACGGCAGACCACACACACAGCAGGAGCAGCCTGACGCGTTTCGGAAACCTCCTTCCTCATAGGCTCAGTCCCACAGATTAAAACAGCGTTAGGGCCACACTACATTTATTGCCTAAACTGCCTTCTGATAGGCTGCTTCAATAAGCCACAACATGATTGGTTCACAGGCCCCTCTGGAATTCTGGGACATGTCGTGCGGTGATCTCACCCTGATGGATGCCGTGTCCTCTGGGTCCTTAATGCATAGCCCTCCAATGGGCCCCGCTGTGTGCGCAGTTTGAATTCCTGGCGCTGCTTGCCCCATGTGAAACTGGACGTATTTCCAGCTCCTAGCCCGCTTTGCCAATCCTAGCGGTGGTGCTCCCTCCACGGCTGGGCAGCCGCGAAAATATGTTGCTCCAAAGTTACCCACAGGTTGAGGAAGCACTCGGGCAGCAGCAATGCACGGCAGACCACACACACACCAGGAGCAGCCTGACGCATTTCGGAAACCTCCTTCCTCATAGGCTCAGTCCCACAGATTAAAACAGCGTTTGGGCCACACTACATTTATTGCCTAAACTGCCTTCTGATAGGCTGCTTCAATAAGCCACAACATGATTGGTTCACAGGCCCCTCTGGAATTCTGGGACATGTAGTGCGGTGATCTCACCCTGATGGGTGCCATGTCCTCTGGGTCCTTAATGCATAGCCCTCCAATGGGCCCCGCTGTGTGCGCAGTTTGAATTCCTGGCGCTGCTTGCCCCATGTGAAACTGGACGTATTTCCAGCTCCTAGCCCGCTTTGCCAATCCTAGCGGTGCTGCTCCCTCCACGGCTGGGCAGCCGCGAAAATATGTTGCTCCAAAGTTACCCACAGGTTGAGGAAGCACTCGGGCAGCAGCAATGCACGGCAGACCACACACACAGCAGGAGCAGCCTGATGCTTTTCGGAAACCTCCTTCCTCATAGGCTCAGTCCCACAGATTAAAACAGCGTTCGGGCCACACTACATTTATTGCCTAAACTGCCTTCTGATAGGCTGCTTCAATAAGCCACAACATGATTGGTTCACAGGCCCCTCTGGAATTCTGGGACATGTAGTGCGGTGATCTCACCCTGATGGATGCCGTGTCCTCTGGGTCCTTAATGCATAGCCCTCCAATGGGCCCCGCTGTGTGCGCAGTTTGAATTCCTGGCGCTGCTTGCCCCATGTGAAACTGGACGTATTTCCAGCTCCTAGCCCGCTTTGCCAATCCTAGCGGTGTTGCTCCCTCCACGGCTGGGCAGCCGCGAAAATATGTTGCTCCATAGTTACCCACAGGTTGAGGAAGCACTCAGGCAGCAGCAATGCACGGCAGACCACACACACAGCAGGAGCAGCCTGACGCGTTTCGGAAACCTCCTTCCTCATAGGCTCAGTCCCACAGATTAAAACAGCGTTAGGGCCACACTACATTTATTGCCTAAACTGCCTTCTTTGATAGGCTGCTTCAATAAGCCACAACATGATTGGTTCACAGGCCCCTCTGGAATTCTGGGACATGTAGTGCGGTGATCTCACCCTGATGGGTGCCATGTCCTCTGGGTCCTTAATGCATAGCCCTCCAATGGGCCCCGCTGTGTGCACAGTTTGAATTCCTGGCGCTGCTTGCCCCATGTGAAACTGGACGTATTTCCATCTCCTATCCCGTTTGGCCAATCCTAGCGGTGGTGCTCCCTCCACGGCTGGGCAGCCGCGAAAATATGTTGCTCCAAAGTTACCCACAGGTTGAGGAAGCACTCGGGCAGCAGCAATGCACTGCAGACCACACACACAGCAGGAGCAGCCTGATGCTTTTCGGAAACCTCCTTCCTCATAGGCTCAGTCCCAACAGATTAAAATAGCGTTTGGGCCACACTACATTTATTGCCTAAACTGCCTTCTGATAGGCTGCTTCAATAAGCCACAACATGATTGGTTCACAGGCCCCTCTGGAATTCTGGGACATGTAGTGCGGTGATCTCACCCTGATGGGTGCTGTGTCTTCTGGGTCCTTAATGCATAGCCCTCCAATGGGCCCCGCTGTGTGCGCAGTTTGAATTCCTGGCGCTGCTTGCCCCATGTGAAACTGGACGTATTTCCAGCTCCTAGCCCGCTTTGCCAATCCTAGCGGTGGTGCTCCCTCCACGGCTGGGCAGCCGCGAAAATATGTTGCTCCAAAGTTACCCACAGGTTGAGGAAGCACTCGGGCAGCAGCAATTCACGGCAGACCACACACACAGCAGGAGCAGCCTGACTCGTTTCGGAAACCTCCTTCCTCATAGGCTCATTCCCACAGATTAAAACAGCGTTTGGGCCACACTACATTTATTGCCTAAACTGCCTTCTGATAGGCTGCTTCAATAAGCCACAACATGATTGGTTCACAGGCCCCTCTGGAATTCTGGGACATGTAGTGCGGTGATCTCACCCTGATGGGTGCCATGTCCTCTGGGTCCTTAATGCATAGCCCTCGAATGGGCCCCGCTGTGTGCGCAGTTTGAATTCCTGGCGCTGCTTGCCCCATGTGAAACTGGATGTATTTCCAGCTCCTAGCCCGTTTTGCCAATCCTATCGGTGGTGCTCCCTCCACGGCTGGGCAGCCGCGAAAATATGTTGCTCCAAAGTTACCCACAGGTTGAGGAAGCACTCAGGCAGCAGCAATGCACGGCAGACCACACACACAGCAGGAGCAGCCTGATGCGTTTCAGAAACCTCCTTCCTCATAGGCTCAGTCCCACAGATTAAAACAGCGTTTGGGCCACACTACATTTATTGCCTAAACTGCCTTCTGATAGGCTACTTCAATAAGCCACAACATGATTGGTTCACAGGCCTCTCTGGAATTCTGGGACATGTAGTGCGGTGATCTCACCCTGATGGGTGCTGTGTCCTCTGGGTCCTTAATGCAAAGCCCTCCAATGGGCCCGCTGTGTGCGCAGTTTGAATTCCTGGCGCTGCTTGCCCCATGTGAAACTGGAAGTATTTCCAGCTCCTAGCCCGCTTTGCCAATCCTAGTTGTGGTGCTCCCTCCACGGCTGGGCAGCCGCGAAAATTTGTTGCTCCAAAGTTACCCACAGGTTGAGGAAACGCTCGGGCAGCAGCAATGCACGACAGACCACACACACAGCAGGAGCAGCCTGACGCGTTTCTGAAACCTCCTTCCTCATAAGCTCAGTCCCACAGAATAAAACAGCGTTTGGGCCACACTACATTTATTGCCTAAACTGCCTTCTGATAGGCTACTTCAATAAGCCACAACATGATTGGTTCACAGGCCCCTCTGGAATTCTGGGACATGTAGTGCGGTGATCTCACCCTTATGGATGCCGTGTCCTCTGGGTCCTTAATGCATAGCCCTCCAATGGGCCCTGCTGTGTGCGCAGTTTGAATTCCTGGCGCTGCTTGCCCCATGTGAAACTGGACGTATTTCCAGCTGCTAGCCCGCTTTGCCAATCCTAGCGGTGGTGCTCCCTCCATGGCTGGGCAGCCGCGAAAATATGTTGCTCCAAAGTTACCCACAGGTTGAGGAAGCACTCGGGCAGCAGCAATGCACGGCAGACCACACACACACCAGGAGCAGCCTGACGCATTTCGGAAACCTCCTTCCTCATAGGCTCAGTCCCACAGATTAAAACAGCGTTTGGGCCACACTACATTTATTGCCTAAACTGCCTTCAGATAGGCTGCTTCAATAAGCCACAACATGATTGGTTCACAGGCCCCTCTGGAATTCTGGGACATGTAGTGCGGTGATCTCACCCTGATGGGTGCCGTGTCCTCTGGGTCCTTAATGCATAGCCCTCCAATGGGCCCCACTGTGTGCGCAGTTTGAATTCCTGGCGCTGCTTGCCCCATGTGAAACTGGACGTACTTCCAGCTCCTAGCCCGCTTTGCCAATCCTAGCGGTGGTGCTCCCTCCACTGCTGGGTAGCCGGGAAAATATGTTGCTCCGAAGTTACCCACAGGTTGAGGAAGCACTCGGGCAGCAGCAATGCACGGCAGACCACACACACAGCAGGAGCAGCCTGATGCGTTTCTGAAACCTCCTACATCAAAGGCTCAGTCCCACAGATTAAAACAGTGTTTGGGCCACACTACATTTATTGCCTAAACTGCCTTCTGATAGGCTGCTTCAATAAGCCACAACATGATTGGTTCACAGGCCCCTCTGGAATTCTGGGACATGTAGTGCGGTGATCTCACCATAATGGGTGCCGTGTCCTCTGGGTCCCTGATGCATAGCCCTCCAATGGGCCCCGCTGTGTGCGCAGTTTGAATCCCTGGCGCTGCTTGCCCCATGTGAAACTGGACGTATTTCCAGCTCCTAGCCCGCTTTGCCAATCCTAGCGGTGGTGCTCCCTCCACGGCTGGGCAGCCGCGAAAATATGTTGCTCCAAAGTTACCCACAGGTTGAGGAAGCACTAGGGCAGCACCAATGCACGGCAGACCACACACACACCAGGAGCAGCCTGACGCATTTCGGAAACCTCCTTCCTCATAGGCTCAGTCCCACAGATTAAAACAGCGTTTGGGCCACACTACATTTATTGCCTAAACTGCCTTCAGATAGGCTGCTTCAATAAGCCACAACATGATTGGTTCACAGGCCCCTCTGGAATTCTGGGACATGTAGTGCGGTGATCTCACCCTGATGGGTGCCGTGTCCTCTGGGTCCTTAATGCATAGCCCTCCAATGGGCCCCGCTGTGTGCGCAGTTTGAATTCCTGGCGCTGCTTGCCCCATGTGAAACTGGACGTACTTCCAGCTCCTAGCCCGCTTTGCCAATCCTAGCGGTGGTGCTCCCTCCACTGCTGGGCAGCCGGGAAAATATGTTGCTCCGAAGTTACCCACAGGTTGAGGAAGCACTCGGGCAGCAGCAATGCACGGCAGACCACACACACAGCAGGAGCAGCCTGACGCGTTTCTGAAACCTCCTACATCATAGGCTCAGTCCCACAGATTAAAACAGCGTTTGGGCCACACTACATTTATTGCCTAAACTGCCTTCTGATAGGCTGCTTCAATAAGCCACAACATGATTGGTTCACAGGCCCCTCTGGAATTCTGGGACATGTAGTGCGGTGATCTCACCATAATGGGTGCCGTGTCCTCTGGGTCCCTGATGCATAGCCCTCCAATGGGCCCCGCTGTGTGCGCAGTTTGAATCCCTGGCGCTGCTTGCCCCATGTGAAACTGGACATATTTCCAGCTCCTAGCCCGCTTTGCCAATCGTAGCGGTTTTGCTCCCTCCACGGCTGGGCAGCCGCGAAAATATTTTGCTCCAAACTTACCCACAGGTTGAGGAAGCACTCGGGCAGCAGCAATGCACGCCAGACCACACACACAGCAGGAACAGCCTGACGCGTTTCTGAAACCTCCTTCCTCATAAGCTCAGTCCCACAGATTAAAATAGAGTTTGGGCCACACTACATTTCTTGCCTAAACTGCCTTCTGATAGGCTGCTTCAATAAGTCACAACATGATTGGTTCACAGGCCCCTCTGGAATTCTGGGACATGTAGTGCGGTGATCTCACCCTGATGGGTGCGTGTCCTCTGGGTCCTTAATGCATAGCCCTCCAATGGGCCCCGCTGTTTGCGCAGTTTGAATTCCTGGCGCTGCTTGCCGCATGTGAAACTGGACATATTTCCAGCTCCTAGCCTGTTTTGCCAATCCTAGCGGTGGTGCTCCCTCCATGGCTGGGCAGCCGCGAAAATATGTTGCTCCAAAGTTACCCACAGGTTGAGGAAGCACTCGGGCAGCAGCAATGCACGGCAGACCACACACACAGCAGGAGCAGCCTGATGCTTTTCGGAAACCTCCTTCCTCATAGGCTCAGTCCCCCAGATTAAAACAGCGTTCGGGCCACACTACATTTATTGCCTAAACTGCCTTCTGATAGGCTGCTTCAATAAGCCACAACATGATTGGTTCAGAGGCCCCTCTGGAATTCTGGGACATGTAGTGCGGTGATCTCACCCTGATGGATGCCGTGTCCTCTGGGTCCTTAATGCATAGCCCTCCAATGGGCCCTGCTGTGTGCGCAGTTTGAATTCCTGGCGCTGCTTGCCCAATGTGAAACTGGACGTATTTCCAGTTCCTAGCCCGCTTTGCCAATCCTAGCGGTGGTGCTCCCATCACGGCTGGGCAGCCGCGAAAATATGTTGCTCCAAAGTTACCGACAGGTTGAGGAAGCCCTCGGGCAGCAGCAATTCACGGCAGACCACACACACAGCAGGAGCAGCCTGACGCGTTTCGGAAACCTCCTTCCTCATAGGCTCAGTCCCACAGATTAAAACAGCGTTAGGGCCACACTACATTTATTGCCTAAACTGCCTTCTGATAGGCTGCTTCAATAAGCCACAACATGATTGGTTCACAGGCCCCTCTGGAATTCTGGGACATGTAGTGCGGTGATCTCACCCTGATGGATGCCGTGTCCTCTGGGTCCTTAATGCATAGCCCTCCAATGGGCCCTGCTGTGTGCGCAGTTTGAATTCCTGGCGCTGCTTGCCCAATGTGAAACTGGACGTATTTCCAGCTCCTAGCCCGCTTTGCCAATCCTAGCGGTGCTGCTCCCTCCACGGCTGGGCAGCCGTGAAAATATGTTGCTCCATAGTTACCCACAGGTTGAGGAAGCACTCAGGCAGCAGCAATGCACGGCAGACCACACACACAGCAGGAGCAGCCTGACGCGTTTCGGAAACCTCCTTCCTCATAGGCTCAGTCCCACAGATTAAAACAGCGTTAGGGCCACACTACATTTATTGCCTAAACTGCCTTCTTTGATAGGCTGCTTCAATAAGCCACAACATGATTGGTTCACAGGCCCCTCTGGAATTCTGGGACATGTAGTGCGGTGATCTCACCCTGATGGGTGCCATGTCCTCTGGGTCCTTAATGCATAGCCCTCCAATGGGCCCCGCTGTGTGCACAGTTTGAATTCCTGGCGCTGCTTGCCCCATGTGAAACTTTACGTATTTCCATCTCCTATCCCGTTTGGCCAATCCTAGCGGTGGTGCTCCCTCCGCGGCTGGGCAGCCGCGAAAATATGTTGCTCCAAAGTTACCCACAGGTTGAGGAAGCACTCGGGCAGCAGCAATGCACTGCAGACCACACACACAGCAGGAGCAGCCTGATGCTTTTCGGAAACCTCCTTCCTCATAGGCTCAGTCCCAACGATTAAAATAGCGTTTGGGCCACACTACATTTATTGCCTAAACTGCCTTCTGATAGGCTGCTTCAATAAGCCACAACATGATTGGTTCACAGGCCCCTCTGGAATTCTGGGACATGTAGTGCGGTGATCTCACCCTGATGGGTGCTGTGTCTTCTGGGTCCTTAATGCATAGCCCTCCAATGGGCCCCGCTGTGTGCGCAGTTTGAATTCCTGGCGCTGCTTGCCCCATGTGAAACTGGACGTATTTCCAGCTCCTAGCCCGCTTTGCCAATCCTAGCGGTGGTGCTCCCTCCACGGCTGGGCAGCCGCGAAAATATGTTGCTCCAAAGTTACCCACAGGTTGAGGAAGCACTCGGGCAGCAGCAATTCACGGCAGACCACACACACAGCAGGAGCAGCCTGACTCGTTTCGGAAACCTCCTTCCTCATAGGCTCATTCCCACAGATTAAAACAGCGTTTGGGCCACACTACATTTATTGCCTAAACTGCCTTCTGATAGGCTGCTTCAATAAGCCACAACATGATTGGTTCACAGGCCCCTCTGGAATTCTGGGACATGTAGTGCGGTGATCTCACCCTGATGGGTGCCATGTCCTCTGGGTCCTTAATGCATAGCCCTCGAATGGGCCCCGCTGTGTGCGCAGTTTGAATTCCTGGCGCTGCTTGCCCCATGTGAAACTGGATGTATTTCCAGCTCCTAGCCCGTTTTGCCAATCCTATCGGTGGTGCTCCCTCCACGGCTGGGCAGCCGCGAAAATATGTTGCTCCAAAGTTACCCACAGGTTGAGGAAGCACTCAGGCAGCAGCAATGCACGGCAGACCACACACACAGCAGGAGCAGCCTGATGCATTTCAGAAACCTCCTTCCTCATAGGCTCAGTCCCACAGATTAAAACAGCGTTTGGGCCACACTACATTTATTGCCTAAACTGCCTTCTGATAGGCTACTTCAATAAGCCACAACATGATTGGTTCACAGGCCTCTCTGGAATTCTGGGACATGTAGTGCGGTGATCTCACCCTGATGGGTGCTGTGTCCTCTGGGTCCTTAATGCAAAGCCCTCCAATGGGCCCGCTGTGTGCGCAATTTGAATTCCTGGCGCTGCTTGCCCCATGTGAAACTGGAAGTATTTCCAGCTCCTAGCCCGCTTTGCCAATCCTAGTTGTGGTGCTCCCTCCACGGCTGGGCAGCCGCGAAAATTTGTTGCTCCAAAGTTACCCACAGGTTGAGGAAACACTCGGGCAGCAGCAATGCACGACAGACCACACACACAGCAGGAGCAGCCTGACGCGCGTTTCTGAAACCTCCTTCCTCATAAGCTCAGTCCCACAGAATAAAACAGCGTTTGGGCCACACTACATTTATTGCCTAAACTGCCTTCTGATAGGCTACTTCAATAAGCCACAACATGATTGGTTCACAGGCCCCTCTGGAATTCTGGGACATGTAGTGCGGTGATCTCACCCTGATGGATGCCGTGTCCTCTGGGTCCTTAATGCATAGCCCTCCAATGGGCCCCACTGTGTGCGCAGTTTGAATTCCTGGCGCTGCTTGCCCCATGTGAAACTGGACGTACTTCCAGCTCCTAGCCCGCTTTGCCAATCCTAGCGGTGGTGCTCCCTCCACTGCTGGGTAGCCGGGAAAATATGTTGCTCCGAAGTTACCCAAAGGTTGAGGAAGCACTCGGGCAGCAGCAATGCACGGCAGACCACACACACAGCAGGAGCAGCCTGACGCGTTTCTGAAACCTCCTACATCATAGGCTCAGTCCCACAGATTAAAACAGTGTTTGGGCCACACTACATTTATTGCCTAAACTGCCTTCTGATAGGCTGCTTCAATAAGCCACAACATGATTGGTTCACAGGCCCCTCTGGAATTCTGGGACATGTAGTGCAGTGATCTCACCATAATGGGTGCCGTGTCCTCTGGGTCCCTGATGCATAGCCCTCCAATGGGCCCCGCTGTGTGCGCAGTTTGAATCCCTGGCGCTGCTTGCCCCATGTGAAACTGGACGTATTTCCAGCTCCTAGCCCGCTTTGCCAATCGTAGCGGTTTTGCTCCCTCCACGGCTGGGCAGCCGCGAAAATATGTTGCTCCAAAGTTACCCACAGGTTGAGGAAGCACTCAGGCAGCAGCAATGCACGCCAGACCACACACACAGCAGGAGCAGCCTGACGCGTTTCTGAAACCTCCTTCCTCATAAGCTCAGTCCCACAGATTAAAATAGAGTTTGGGCCACACTACATTTCTTGCCTAAACTGCCTTCTGATAGGCTGCTTCAATAAGCCACAACATGATTGGTTCACAGGCCCCTCTGGAATTCTGGGACATGTAGTGCGGTGATCTCACCCTGATGGGTGCCGTGTCCTCTGGGTCCTTAATGCATAGCCCTCCAATGGGCCCCGCTGTGTGCGCAGTTTGAATTCCTGGCGCTGCTTGCCGCATCTGAAACTGGACATATTTCCAGCTCCTAGCCTGTTTTGCCAATCCTAGCGGTGGTGCTCCCTCCATGGCTGGGCAGCCGCGAAAATATGTTGCTCCAAAGTTACCCACAGGTTGAGGAAGCACTCGGGCAGCAGCAATGCACGGCAGACCACACACACAGCAGGAGCAGCCTGATGCTTTTCGGAAACCTCCTTCCTCATAGGCTCAGTCCCCCAGATTAAAACAGCGTTCGGGCCACACTACATTTATTGCCTAAACTGCCTTCTGATAGGCTGCTTCAATAAGCCCCAACATGATTGGTTCACAGGCCCCTCTGGAATTCTGGGACATGTAGTGCGGTGATCTCACCCTGATGGATGCCGTGTCCTCTGGGTCCTTAATGCATAGCCCTCCAATGGGCCCTGCTGTGTGCGCAGTTTGAATTCCTGGCGCTGCTTGCCCCATGTGAAACTGGACGTATTTCCAGTTCCTAGCCCGCTTTGCCAATCCTAGCGGTGGTGCTCCCATCACGGCTGGGCAGCCGCGAAAATATGTTGCTCCAAAGTTACCGACAGGTTGAGGAAGCCCTCGGGCAGCAGCAATTCACGGCAGACCACACACACAGCAGGAGCAGCCTGACGCGTTTCGGAAACCTCCTTCCTCATAGGCTCAGTCCCACAGATTAAAACAGCGTTAGGGCCACACTACATTTATTGCCTAAACTGCCTTCTGATAGGCTGCTTCAATAAGCCACAACATGATTGGTTCACAGGCCCCTCTGGAATTCTGGGACATGTCGTGCGGTGATCTCACCCTGATGGATGCCGTGTCCTCTGGGTCCTTAATGCATAGCCCTCCAATGGGCCCCGCTGTGTGCGCAGTTTGAATTCCTGGCGCTGCTTGCCCCATGTGAAACTGGACGTATTTCCAGCTCCTAGCCCGCTTTGCCAATCCTAGCGGTGGTGCTCCCTCCACGGCTGGGCAGCCGCGAAAATATGTTGCTCCAAAGTTACCCACAGGTTGAGGAAGCACTCGGGCAGCAGCAATGCACGGCAGACCACACACACACCAGGAGCAGCCTGACGCATTTCGGAAACCTCCTTCCTCATAGGCTCAGTCCCACAGATTAAAACAGCGTTTGGGCCACACTACATTTATTGCCTAAACTGCCTTCAGATAGGCTGCTTCAATAAGCCACAACATGATTGGTTCACAGGCCCCTCTGGAATTCTGGGACATGTAGTGCGGTGATCTCACCCTGATGGGTGCCGTGTCCTCTGGGTCCTTAATGCATAGCCCTCCAATGGGCCCCGCTGTGTGCGCAGTTTGAATTCCTGGCGCTGCTTGCCCCATGTGAAACTGGACGTACTTCCAGCTCCTAGCCCGCTTTGCCAATCCTAGCGGTGGTGCTCCCTCCACTGCTGGGCAGCCGGGAAAATATGTTGCTCCGAAGTTACCCACAGGTTGAGGAAGCACTCGGGCAGCAGCAATGCACGGCAGACCACACACACAGCAGGAGCAGCCTGACGCGTTTCTGAAACCTCCTACATCATAGGCTCAGTCCGACAGATTAAAACAGCGTTTGGGCCACACTACATTTATTGCCTAAACTGCCTTCTGATAGGCTGCTTCAATAAGCCACAACATGATTGGTTCACAGGCCCCTCTGGAATTCTGGGACATGTAGTGCGGTGATCTCACCATAATGGGTGCTGTGTCCTCTGGGTCCCTAATGCATAGTCCTCCAATGGGCCCCGCTGTGTGCGCAGTTTGAATCCCTGGCGCTGCTTGCCCCATGTGAAACTGGACATATTTCCAGCTCCTAGCCCGCTTTGCCAATCGTAGCGGTTTTGCTCCCTCCACGGCTGGGCAGCCGCGAAAATATGTTGCTCCAAAGTTACCCACAGGTTGAGGAAGCACTCGGGCAGCAGCAATGCACGCCAGACCACACACACAGCAGGAGCAGCCTGACGCGTTTTGAAAACCTCCTTCCTCATAGACTCAGTCCCACAGATTAAAACAGTGTTTGGGCCACACTACATTTATTGCCTAAACTGCCTTCTGATAGGCTGCTTCAATAAGCCACAACATGATTGGTTCACAGGCCCCTCTGGAATTCTGGGACATGTAGTGCGGTGATCTCACCCTGATGGGTGCCGTGTCCTCTGGGTCCTTAATGCATAGCCCTCCAATGGGCCCCACTGTGTGCGCAGTTTGAATTCCTGGCGCTGCTTGCCCCATGTGAAACTGGACGTATTTCCAGCTCCTAGCCCGCTTTGCCAATATGGGAAAAATTTCATTGACAACACTACAAGTCCCACAATTCAACGCGGGCTCATTGGAGCAGCCCATTGGAGGGCGTTAAATTTTGAAGTGGGAAGGTGTGTCAGTATTGCACACCGGACTGTCGCGCCTCTGAAGACGTGCAAGAAGCGTCAGGCGTAAAACGACATGTACACTGTAATTGCAGATCGGCATGCTGATCCTGTTTTCACCTTAATAAAGGCTCGTAGCTAACGGATGTGGAGTGCGTCTTTGCCAGGTGGGCAAACTTTGGAGCTTTTATATATATATATATATATATATTCACTGAAAAAACCATAGGTTTTAGGGAAAGTTATAGTTAGTTGGACATTGCACTCGTACAAAACCCGTGAAATTCCCCGTTATAGTTAGTTCAGCTAACTATAACTCGCGCCCGCAATGCACTGCTGATGACGTCACATATTACATCACTCATGACATGGTCAGTGACATCACTGATGACATCACTGATGACATCACTGATGACATCTCAAATGACATCACTGATGACATCACTGATGACATCATCCAGTGACTGTGTGTTTCTGTAAAGTTTAAATATGTTTAATATATATAGGGAAAGGCGTATTGAAGAATGAGTGGGTGTATAAGCGTCTGAATGGATGATTTAGTAAGTGCGTGACTGAGTCTATAAGTGAGTGATTAAATGTATCTTACTGGATGCATGGGTGAGTGACTAAACTGTGTGAATGTCTGTATCAGTGTGTCTGTTGTTGTGTAAGCAGCTGCATGGGGTTTCTGACTAGCTAAATGAGTGTCTATATGGGTTATGGATTGGTTCTCTGAGTATCTGTATGGGTGCCTCAGTGTTTGTGTGGGTGGGGTGTGTGTGACTCTGTGCATATATGTGTGAGTGGGTGATTCACTGGGTGCATGGTTTCAAGAGTGCGTTTGTGATGGACTGTATGGGTGGGTGAGTGTGTGTATGGGTGTGTTAGTGATTGAATGTATATCTCAGTGGTACATGTGTGAGTAACTACATATGTGAAAGGCAGTATATATGTGTGTTGGAGTATATAAATGGCTATAAGTGAGAGTGTGTGATTGTGAGAGTGGCTATATGGATGAGTGTGTGCTTGCATCAGTGATTGCATAGGAGCGTAAGAATGTGCTAGTATTTTTATGAGTAAGTGAGCTGGTGTGTATAACTGTATAGGTGAGTAAATTGGAGTGTGATTAATTATTTGCATGACTGACTAGGTGTGTGAGTACCTCTATGGATGAGTTGCGTTGTGTGAGTGTTTTTATAGGTGTATGAGTGCATATGATAGTCCTGTACTGAGTGACTGTAAGTATGAGTGACTGTACGGGTGAGTGAGTAGATGTGTGTGTGTAGACCTAAGAATCAGTGAGTGGGTATGTACTTATTGGTATTGGAGTGTGTATGGTTTTGAGAATGGCAGTCTGTAATTTAGAGTGGGTGTATCAAAAGTTATATTAGGGTGTGAGAAGATGCATTAAATTCTCACATGGATGATGTCATCAGTGATGTCATTTGAGATGTCATCAGTGATGTCATCAGTGATGTCACTGACCATGTCATGAGTGATGTAATATGTGACGTCATCAGCAGTGCATTGCGGGGCGCGAGTTATAGTTAGCTGAACTAACTATAACGGGGGAATTTCACGGGTTTTGTACGAGTGCAATGTCCAACTAACTATAACTTTCCCTAAAACCTATGGTTTTTTCAGTGAATTTCAAAGGTTTTTAAATGCTAATTTCTAACTATAACGTGTCTGAAACCTATGGTTTTTTCAGTGAATTTCAAAGGTTTTTTAAATGCTAATTTCTAACTATAACGTGCCTGAAACCTATGTTTTTGTCAGTGAATTTCAAAGGTTTTTAAATGCTAATTTCTAACTATAACGTGCCTGAAACCTATGGTTTTTTCAGTGAATTTCAAAGGTTTTTTAAATGCTAATTTCTAACTATAACGTGCCTGAAACCTATGATTTTTTAAGTGAATTTCAAAGGTTTTTTAAATGCTAGTTTCTAACTATGCCAACAGAGGTAGGACATGTGAAGAAAGAAGAAAAAACGCACAGAAAGAAGCAAAAGATGTGCAGAAAGAACCAACAGAGGAGCAGAAAGAGGCCTTGTTGCAAAATCATCCTGTGCCCACAACTTTTTCAGACGGGTACTGGTGGTAACTGACTCTGACTAACCAGAGCCAGTGCGCGTTTGCACAGTGGTGAAGGGAGGGGGGGCCTGAGGTGACATGTGTGCAAACGCGCACCGTGGCGTGTTTTAAGTTGCGGGATTAAGTCCCCTTGAATCCTGAGGGTCCCTGGGGCCCAACTAGCCCCCCAGGTACCTACAGTTAGGACCACAGAGCTGAGTTGCAGAGAGGCGTTCAGAGGCCACGCACCTT
The DNA here is from genome assembly GCA_963921515.1 of Calotriton arnoldi. Classification (NCBI taxonomy): domain Eukaryota; kingdom Metazoa; phylum Chordata; class Amphibia; order Caudata; family Salamandridae; genus Calotriton; species Calotriton arnoldi. The sequence goes on from CAWUFW010023566.1 coordinate 68,164, forward strand.
TTTTCACCTCTCTGCAACGCAACTCTGTTGTGCTTACTGAAGGTACCTGGTGGGCTAGTTGGCCCCCAGGATTCAAAGGGAATTAACTCCCCAACTTAAAACGCACCACAGGGCGTGTTTGCGCACATGTCACCTGAGGCCCCGCCCCCTCCCTTCACCACTGTGCAAACGCGACCCCTGGCGCGTTTTAAGTTGGGGGATTAGGTCACCTTGAATCCTGAGAGTCCCTGGGGCCCAACTAGCCCACCAGGTACTTCCAGTAAGCACCACAGGCCTGCGTTGCAACGCCTGTAACAAATTGTGCAGTTGTGTTTAGGTAGTGAAGAGGGTCGTGCTGGGGGTAGTGATTTAGGGTTTAGGGTAGTGCAGTGGTGTTTGTGTAGTGTAGGGGGTCATGCTGGGGGTAGATTTAGGGTTTAGGGTAGTGCAGTGGTGTTTGGGTAGTGTAGGGAGTCGTGCTGGGGGAGTGTTTTAGGGTTTAGGGTAGTACAGTGGTGTTTGGGTAGTGTAGGGGGTCGTGCTGGGGTTAGTGTTTTAGGGTTTTAGGGTTTAGGGTAGTGCAGTGGTGTTTGGGTAGTGTAGGGGATACTGCTGGGGGTAGTGTTTTAGGGTTTAGGGTAGTGCAATGGTGTTTGGGTAGTGTAGGGGGTACTGCTGGGGGTAGTGTTTTAGGGTTTAGGGTAGTGCAGTGGTGTTTGGGTAGCGTAGGGGGTACTGCTGGGGGTAGTGTTTTATGGTTTAGGGTAGTGCAGTGGTGTTTGGGTAGTGTAGGGGTTCGTGCTGGGGGTAGTTTTTTAGGGTTTAGGGTAGTGCAGTGGTGTTTGTGTAGTGTAGGAGGTCGTGTTTTAGGGTTTAGAGTAGTGCAGTGGTCTTTGGATAGTGTAGGGAGTCGTGCGGGGGGTATTGTTTTAGAGTTTAGGGTAGTGCAGTGGTCTTTGGGTAGTGTAGGGGGTTGTGCGGGGGTAGTGTTTTAGGGATTAGGGTAGTGCATTGGTATTTGGGTAGTGTAGGGGGTCATGCGGGCGGTAGTGTTTTAGGGTTTAGGGCAGTGCAGTGGTGTTTAGGTAGTGTAGAGGGTCGTGCTGGGGGAGTGTTTTAGGGTTTAGGGCAGTGCAGTGGTGTTTGGGTAGTGTAGGGGGTCGTGCTGGGGGGAGTGTTTTAGGGTTTAGGGCAGTGCAGTCGTGTTCGGGTAGTGTAGGGGTCGTGCTGGGGGAGTATTTTAGGGTTTAGGGTAGTGCAGTGGTCGGGTAGTGTAGGGGGTCATGCTGGGGGTAGTGTTCTAGGGTTTAGGGCAGTGCAGTGGTGTTCGGGCAGTGTAGGGGGTCGTGCTGGGGGTGGTGTTTTAGGGTTTAGGGCAGTGCAGTGGTGTTCGGGCAGTGTAGGGGGTCGTGCTGGGGGTGGTGTTTCAGGGTTTAGGGCAGTGCAGTGGTGTTCGGGCAGTGTAGGGGGTCGTGCAGGGGGTGGTGTTTCAGGGTTTAGGGCAGTGCAGTGGTGTTCGGGCAGTGTAGGGGGTCGTGCAGGGGTGGTGTTTCAGGGTTTAGGGCAGTGGTGTTCGGGCAGTGTAGGGGGTCATGCTGGGGTGGTGTTTCAGGGTTTGGGGCAGTGCAGTGGTGTTCGAGCAGTAAAGTGGGTCATGCTGGGGGTGGTGTTTCAGGGTTTAGGGCAGTGCAGTGGTGTTCGGGCAGTGTAGGGGGCGGTGCAGGGGGTGGTGTTTCATGGTTTAGGGCAGTGCAGTGGTGTTCGGGCAGTGTAGGGGGTGGTACAGGGGGTGGTGTTTCAGGATTTAGGGCAGTGCAGTGGTGTTCGGGCAGTGTAGGGGGTTGTGCAGGGGGTGGTGTTTCAGGGTTTAGGGCAGTGCAGTGGTGTTCGGGCAGTGTAGGGGGCAGTGCAGGGGGTGGTGTTTCAGGGTTTAGGGCAGTACAGTGGTGTTCGGGCATTGTAGGGGGTGGTGCTGGGGCTGGTGTTTCAGGGTTTAGGGCAGTGCAGTGGTGTTCGGGCAGTGTAGGGGGTCGTGCTGGGGCTGGTGTTTCAGGGTTTAGGGCAGTGCAGTGGTGTTCGGGCAGTGTAGGGGGTCATGCTGGGGCTGGTGTTTCAGGGTTTAGGGCAGTGCAGTGGTGTTCGGGCAGTGTAGGGGGTCTTGCTGGGGCTGGTGTTTCAGAGTCTAGGGCAATGCAGTGGTATTCAGGCAGTGTAGGGGGTCTTGCTGGGGCTGGTGTTTCAGGGTTTAGGGCAGTGCAGTGGTGTTTGGGCAGTGTAGGGGGTCGTGCTGGGGGTGGTGTTTCAGGGTTTAGGGCAGTGCGGTGGTGTTCGGGCAGTGTAGGGGGTCGTGCTGGGGCTAGTGTTTCAGGGTTTAGGGCAGAGCAATGGTGCTCAGGCAGTGTAGGGGGTTGTGCTGGGGGTAATGTTTCAGGGTTTAGGGCAGTGCAGTGGTGTTAGGGCAGTGTAGGGGGTCGTGCTGGGGGTGGTGTTTCAGGGTTTAGGGCAGTGCAGTGGTGTTCCGGCAGTGTAGGGGGTTGTGCAGGGGGTGGTGTTTCAGGGTTTAGGGCAGTGCAGTGGTTTTCGGGCAGTGTAGGGGGTCGTGCTGGGGTGGTGTTTCAGGGTTTAGGGCAGTGCAGTGGTGTTTGGGCAGTGTAGGGTGTCGTGCTGAGGGGTGGTGTTTCAGGGTTTAGGGCAGTGCAGTAGTGTTTGGGCAGTGTAGGGGGTCGTGCAGGGGGTGGTGTTTCAGGGTTTAGGGCAGTGCAGTGGTGTTCGGCCAGTGTAGGTAGTCTTGCTGGGGGTGGTGTTTCAGGGTTTAGGGCAGTGCAGTAGTTTTCGGGCAGTGTAGGCGGTCGTGCTGGGGCTGGTGTTTCAGGGTTTAGGGCAGTGCAGTGGTGTTCGGGCAGTGTACGGGGTTGTGCTGGGGCTGGTGTTTCAGGGTTTAGGGCAGTGCAGTGGTGTGCGGGCAGTGTACGGGGTCGTGCTGGGGCTGGTGTTTCAGGGTTTAGGGCAGTGCAGTGGTGTTCAGGCAGTGTAGGGGGTCGTGCTGGGGTTGGTGTTTCAGGGTTTAGGGCAGTGCAGTGGTGTTCGGGCAGTGTAGGGGGTCGTGCTGGGGCTGGTGTTTCAGGGTTTAGGGCAGTGCAGTGGTGTTCGGGCAGTGTAGGGGGTCGTGCTGGGGCTGGTGTTTCAGGGTTTTGGGCAGAGCAGTGGTGTTCGGGCAGTGTACGGGGTCGTGCTGGGGGTGGTGTTTCAGGGTTTAGGGCAGTGCAGTGGTGTTCGGGCAGTGTAGGGGGTCTTGCTGGGGGTGGTGTTTCAGGGTTTCGGGCAGTGCAGTGGTGTTCGGGCAGTGTAGGGGGTCTTGCTGGGGGTGGTGTTTCAGGGTTTAGGCCAGTGGTGTTAGGGCAGTGTCGGGGGTCTTGCTGGGGGTGATGTTTCAAGGTTTAGGGCAGTGCAGTGGTGTTCGGGCAGTGTAGGGGGTCTTGCTGGGGGTAGTGTTTCAGGGTTTAGGGCGGTGAAGTGGTGTTCGTGCAGTGTAGGGGGTCGTGCTGGGGGTGGTGTTTCAGGGTTTAGGGCAGTGCAGTAGTGTTCGGGCAGTGTAGGGGTCGTGCAGGGGTGGTGTTTCAGGGTTTAGGGCAGTGCAGTGGTGTTCTGGCAGTGTAGGGGGTCATGCTGGGGGTGGGGTTTCAGGGTTTAGGGCAGTACAGTGGTGTTTGGGCAGTGTAGGGGGTCGTGCAGGGGGTGGTGTTTCAGGGTTTAGGGCAGTGCAGTGGTGTTCGGGCAGTGTAGGGGGTCGTGCTGGGGCTGGTGTTTCAGGGTTTAGGGCAGTGCAGTGGTGTTCGGGCAGTGTAGGGGGTCTTGCTGGGGGTGGTGTTTCAGGGTTTAGGGCAGTGGTGTTCGGGCAGTGTAGGGGGTCTTGCTGGGGGTGATGTTTCAGGGTTTAGGGCAGTGCAGTGGTGTTCGGGCAGTGTAGGGGGTCTTGCTAGGGATGGTGTTTCTGGGTTTAGGGCAGTGCAGTAGTGTTCGAGCAGTGTAGGGGGTTGTGCAGGGGGTGGTGGTTCAGGGTTTAGGGCAGTGCAGTGGTGTTCGGGCAGTGTAGGGGGTCGCGCTGGCGGTGGTGTTTCAGGGTTTAGGGCAGTGCAGTGGTGTTCGGGCAGTGTAGGGGGTCATGCACGGGGTGGTGTTTCAGGGTTTAGGGCAGTGCAGTGGTGTTCGGGCAGTGTAGGGTGTTGTGCTGGGGCTGGTGTTTCAGGGTTCAGGGCAGTGCAATGGTGTTCAGGCAGTGTAGGGGGTCGTGCTGAGGCTGGTGTTTCACGGTTTAGGGCAGTGCAATGGTGTTCGGGCAGTGTAGGGGGTCGTGCTGGGGCTGGTGTTTCAGGGTTTAGGGCAGTGCAGTGGTGTTCGGGCAGTGTAGGCGGTCGTGCTGGGGCTGGTGTTTCAGGGTTTAGGGCAGTGCAGTGGTGTTCGGGCAGTGTAGGGGGTCGTGCTGGGGCTGGTGTTTCAGGGTTTAGGGCAGTGCAGTGGTGCTTGGGCAGTGTAGGGGGTCGTGCTGGGGGTGATGTTTCAGGGTTTAGGGAAGTGCAGTGGTGTTCGGGCAGTGTAGGGGGTCGTGCAGGGGCTGGTGTTTCAGGGTTTAGGGCAGTGCAGTGGTGTTCGGGCAGTGTAGTGGGTCATGCAGGGGCTGGTGTTTCAGGGTTTAGGGCAGTGCAGTGGTGTTCGGGCAGTGTAGGGGGTCGTGCTGGGGCTGGTGTTTCAGGGTTTTGGGCAGAGCAGTGGTGTTCGGGCAGTGTAGGGGGTCATGCTGGGGGTAGTGTTTCAGGGTTTAGGGCAGTGCAGTGGTGTTCGGGCAGTGTAGGGGGTCGTGCTGGGGGTGGTGTTTCAGGGTTTAGGTCAGTGGTGTTCGGGCAGTGTAGGGGGTCTTGCTGGGGGTGATGTTTCAGGGTTTAGGGCAGTGCAGTGGTGTTCGGGCAGTGTAGGGGGTCTTGCTGGGTGTAGTGTTTCAGGGTTTAGGGCAGTGCAGTGGTGTTCGGGCAGTGTAGGGGGTCTTGCTGGGTGTAGTGTTTCAGGGTTTAGGGCAGTGCAGTGGTGTTCGGGCAGTGTAGGGGGTCATGCTGGGGGTAGTGTTTCAGGCTTTAGGGCAGTGCAGGGGTGTTGGGGCAGTGTAGGGGGTCGTGAAGGGGTGGTGTTTCAGGGTTTAGGGCAGTGCAGTGGTGTTCGGGCAGTGTAGGGGGTCTTGCTAGGGGTGGT
>CAWUFW010023567.1:0-73346 GCA_963921515.1 Calotriton arnoldi
CTCGAAGTCCTCCTAGAAGGGTCCTTAAACTGTGAAATTGCAACCGCGACTTCCCCATAGAATTGTACGGAGCCCGCGGTCGTGTTAGCACATTGCACCCGTCCTCCGTGGGGTCCCTATCTACTCACCTATCTACTGGGTGGTTCCTTGGGGTCCCAGCGATTCTAAGTGCTCTAGACCTTGTCTTGACCCGAGTCATGGTTGTTATACCACTATTTAAGTATATGGTTTGGTCTCCCCCTGGAGCCCACTGTGTATTGTGCTACTTACAATCGTTCTATTGATCTCGTATTGTGTGCTTTGTGTTCTATCCTCGTGTAGAGGATACTAGAGAGTGTTATATTAATAAATATATATTTTTATATAACTGCTGTGTGGTTCTCCTTTCATTTAGTCAATATAGGAGGTGATGTTCTGGTAAAACAAGCTGCTTTACATTCCTTCAAGATGAAGCCTGAAGGCTGCTCTCCACAGCTACCACTATGATAGCTTTCTAAAGGTTATCTTTGACCTCATACATCATAAGGGTCGTTTGGACTGGTGCAAGGTGCCCACTTTAATTAGTGGACAGCATATACCAGGCCAACTTCTCACACACGCATATACCGCACTCCCCCAAATGTAAGCACTTTATTTTCTCTTACTTTTGCCTTGCAAATACTTTGACATCTGTGTATCCCTTTACACACACACATCCACAGAATTTCAGTTGCAAATTGAATACATAAACATTGTTCTATGTGCTCTGTAGAGAGGCCAACCCACTGGAACGCACTTTCTTTGGCTTTAGCCTTAGCACCTGCGCGCTCAATCAAAGCCCCTCATAAACACATGGCATGGCTCAAGCCTCAAAGTATGCACAGAAAAAATACAGATAAACAACAACATTATAAAATAGATAACTCTTGGGGAATGCAAGATTAAGTAAAGTATGAGAAATAAAAGAGGAACTAAATCACTGAAATGTATTGCCTCGTTTTTAACATTCATTGTTTGCGAGACACGCCATGTTTTTGGCATCAGTGTTAACTTAGGTGCATGAAGTTTTAATGTCACACATCAGAGAACTGTCCACTGTAAGCACATGTTCCACAGTGAGCAAATTTTTTTCACCTTGCTTGACTCAGGTATTTGGATCAATTTCGCAAGGGAACAAGAACGAACTCTGCTTGTTATTTGGATCCATTTCACAGTGGAACAAGTGCTGCAGTTCCACTTATAACGGGGCCAGCAACGTGCAGCCAGGGCCTGGGGTGTCACAGTGGGGGAGGGGTTAGCATGATGAGGGGTCTCAGCACAATATACATAACACAATTTTAGCTTGCAAACACTTACCATTACCCAGAACAAAGCACGTATGATGAAAGGGTGGGTTCTATGCCTTTGAATGACGGACGTCTGAAGTCACACATGGATGAAGTCTCCCACACCCGAAACCATGACGCTAAATGCGTCACTGGCCTACAGAGTGCATGCAACCATAGACTGAATGGTAATGAAGGGCTTTAAAACAGAAAGTCCTGCGCCCTGCATCACAGTTCCGAAAGTTGATTTACTGCCTGGCTTACGTCTCTTGCTTCAGAGCGAGGCGGGACAGGCAGCCTGATACACACAGCCCAGCCCAGACTTAAATACATCGATTTACTTCGAGATGCAATCGTATCTCTAACTAAATCGATCTATTTAATATGTTGTTATGTAAATGTGCAGGAATTTAAGAGGGGCGCAGCCCCACAGTCCTAATGGAGAAACCACCTGTGCTCTACAAAGAAGATACAATATATCAACCTCAAAATGTGATTCAGGACATGCTTTCTTTACTTTAACAAAACATCCAAAACATGAATCAAACCATATCCACTAAAGGTGGAAATACCAAATTTGGAAACAACAAAATGAATCATCTAGTGCCTAACTAAGGTGGGATGTCTTCTATCATCAATCATGCAGTCCTTTAACTAAGCAAAAAACAGATTTTAAGACACAAAACATATGTGAAAAGCCATTAACTCAACTTTTTGAAATAAATTACTTTTCTCACCCGGAAGAACACACTGAACCTTTGAAGAAATGAAGCCCCCGGGTCACCTGACAGGTTGGTCAAAGTGAAGAAAACAGACACGTTCTGGATTCCTTGTGTTCCATTGTAATCTATCACATAGCTCACCTGTAAAGTCAAGTATAGGAGTCTTAAGAGGGGGTGACATCCACCATGAGCAAACGTCAGATCTAAGCATAGACAGGCATTCAAGGAATGAGGTACATCCAATACGGCAAGTCTTTGCACAATGCACCTTCCAAGCACATTGCAATGCAAAATTAATGTGAGAATTGTTTATTACAACAAAAACAAATATAATATGCAAAATCGCCATGACACACTCCAAATAATGAATCGTTTAAATGATTTCAATCTACTTCTAAGAGACAATTAAAACCAAATCTCAATTTCACCATGACATCAGAAAGAGGCTTTAACATTATTGGGTCCTTAGTAAAGCTGCTGTAATGTGGGAACAAAGGTTTAACCAACTTTTTACTTCTGAGATATAGACATACCAGACAAGTTAAAGCCTTCCAAATCATGTCACACATTCATTTAAAAGATGCACTTTCCTTGCTCAGTTTTCGTTTGTTGCATTGGACCCTTTATCACCCAATCAGGCCTTAGCCTACAACTTAATAAGCACATTCTAAAAAATGGTTACGCCAAATATTACCCAACATAAGCTCAACACGCGGGTTCATTTTCAAGAGGAATCACTATCCAACATCTGGAGATCTTCACTCAGTGGTCCGAGAATGGGGCGGGCCTGGCAAGATGGTAGGGTAGACATTTCTACCGACGCGCCCGTCGACACAGGCTGAATCCGGTCATAATCCTGCATCACTCAGGCAACAATTCCCCATCGATGGCCTAGGGTGATGACGCTTTTGCCCTGGGGCCCACTCTATTCGCCCAGAGCGAGTGGTGTGCTTTGGCAGGAAGGTGGCCTTTGGGACAACCAGCGCCATTTTCCCTGCTCCACGTAAGACTGGGTGGAGCGATGTCTAGAAGCCGGAGACGGGACAAGAGCTTGAGAAACGGGAGGGCAGATGCACTAATGGGCCCCGCCGAAACAGATGATCCGGTGAGGAGTGACTGCCCGGCTGCCTCGCTGTGATTCCCGCTTGCATGGAGGGAAGCCGGCTCCCGCGAGGAGTCACAACTCTGGGGCAGCTAGCCTGGGACATTGAGGCCTACATCGGGGGTGGAGGTGAGCTGAATGCCCTGTGCTCACAGCAGAGACTGGCCCTAGAAGGTGTGGGGAATCCTGCTGAGAGCTTATCCGGACGTCCACCGAAGTGGTGAACCCTTCATCCGCCGAGATTCTGTGGTGAGGGGGTGGTCTCAGGCATGTGAGACCGCAGTTGGAGGTCCCCCGAGGCTGCCCTGTGGTGACACTGCCTTTGACCTGGGGCGCCTTGGGGGGCAGCAGCCTGCTGTCTGGAGTGGAGGATCCTGGCTGGCGTGACTGTGGATCTCGAGGCGGCCGGCACCACACACACTGCGGGGCTGGCCAGGACAGCGTCCTGTGGTGAAGATGTGGCGCACGGCAGGGGAACGGAGAGGGGCAATCAGCGGGCCCGAGGTAGAGACAACCCAATGAAGGGCGGCTGGCTGGCTGCCTCCAAGTGACTCCTGCTGATCTGGAGAGCGGCAGGCTCACGTGGGGGGGCCGCAGATCTTGGTGGCTGGCCCATGATGACCAGGGCTTGCGGCGACAGCAGAAGGTGTGCCGGGGTCCCTATGCGTGGGACTGATGCTAAAGCCGAAGTGTGTGGAGACGTTTGTTGGGGGCTGGCCGGGCACCCGGTGGAGCGAGAGAACCTCTACTTACTGGACTCTCGAGCTGAGAAAGGAAGGCATGCATTGCACCAAGTCAGATCCCTACAGATGTAGAGACTTTATGCAAGGTAGTGGTGTGGCTGAGGTGGGGGGCTGGCTTTCTCCCGGGCATGAACAAACACAAGCAGTGAGCGACGAGGTCTACCTGGTGGACCAGGTGATGTGGGCCCGGAGGGAGTCGGGACACACGGTGTTGAGGAAATCCTGAGTCCCATATCCAGCCAGGACGGTGGGGCTGTGGGGTTGCCCCTGCATGTGGTGGCCCACTGGGCGATCGGGAGGCCCGGCCCTGGCCAGTGCTGATTCCCTGAAGTAGGGTTGAGGCCCCCCGTTGCTTGCACTGTCTTGACCGTGCCCCCGGGAGACCTCGGAAGGACTAAGACCTGGGTTGGTTGCCCACTGAAGTGATCTCCCTGAGATTTGGGGGACAGCGTTTGACTGAGGTGATAGAAGACACCTAGGTGGCTGCTTGCCCAGACTGTGAGGTGCGACACCCCGGGAGTGAAGATTAGGACGTGTACGCTCCTAAATTATCCAGAGGTGCATCTGGTGTGCTTCGTCAGATAACCTGCTCCTCGGTGGGTGGCAATAATGGTGAAGGAGAAGGGAAACAGGGCAGCCCAGACCAACAAAATCCTGAACTATGTACAGCCCATACCACTGGGTCCCGGGGCACAGGAGATGACACTGACTGACCAGGTTGACGGGATGCAGCAGGCTGCGGAGACGACCCCCCCCTCCCACGCAGATGTGCTGGCTGCGATCCAAACTACACGTGACGAGATGGTCCATAAGATAGACTCTGTTGCCATTGATGTCAAATTGCTGCAGTGTGATCTACGCAAAGTATCGGACTGGGTGACTACTATCGAACATAATGTAGACACCCTACAACCAGAGGTCCATACACTCCGTGACACTGTCCTTGACCTCCAGAAGGGAGTGGTGCGCTTAGATGACCGGGCGGAGGACTCTGAAGGGAGGTCACGTAGGAACAATCTACGTTTTGTAGGATTCCCCCAGAAAGCGGAGGGGCACTCTGCCAAAATATTAATGGAAGATTACAACTGTCCTGGTCCCCAAGAGGCTTTCTAAATTTTTCACCATTGAGAGAGCACACAGAGCACGTGTTCCTCCGCCTAAGCCTGGTGCGCTGCCAAGAGCTATTATAGCCCGGCTATTCATTTTCAGGGACTGGGACACCATCCTACAGACTAACTACACCAGTGGGCCTTTGCTGTTTGAGGGGCACCCTAGTTCAACCTAGAGAACACGCAGCGAGTACAGGACCAGCGGAAAACTTTTCTTGATCTAAAAAGACGTCTTCGGGATCTTAATCTCAATTACAGTCTCCTCTTTCCTGCCAAACTGTGAGTCGAAAGCCATGTAAAAGCCTTGTTTTTTTCTCGCCCGTGGAGGCAAGTGACTGACTGGACTCCCGGGGACATCCATGTGCCTGTCTGGTACCCTCGACAGAGTCGTCACGATCGTCAGCATCGGGCAGATCTGCCCGAGATCGAAAGTGACTGAATCAGTGGAGGTCCCGTGATAAGACTGGGAGCCCTGAATGGATCTGAGTTTGCCCTGATGGGATGCAACGTGCTATCAGGGCAAACTCAGCAGGGCACCCACAGAGGCTGTTCCTGATTCAGATGGGACATCTCAAGACTAACTGGTAGACCAGAGCCCGAATGAGGACACCGCCATTTAAAGCTTGGGGTGATCCAAGCAAAGAACTGAAAAAAATATTTGGGCCAGCTAAGTGGAATGATATGTATCCGTGGTGATGTGGGGGAGCTCTGGAACTGATATGTGGGGGATGTATGCATGGAGTACTGTGTAAGGGGGTACTCCAGAGAATATCTGAGTGGTGTTGGCGGGGGTCTTAACCCCTCAGAGGTTGGCACCTGGGTGGTGGGCTGGAGGGCCTTGCCTTGCACCCCACCAGGTGACCAACCACTAGCGCAGCACAAATGTTTGTGAAAAGCAAAGAAACAAAAAAAAGAAAAACGGAATGAGAAATAAGAGCTTGTTGTTACTTGTTCTTTTTTGTTCTTGTTGTAGTTGGGCTGTGGGGTGACACTCGCAAATTCTTATCCTGTCTGATCTTAGACCAGGTTTGACTGTGGTACTGCCCTAGGGGAGGGGGGAGTTTGGGTTGGAATATGATTTACCTGTTGCAGTATGGTTTGGGTTGTTGACCCTGCTTCCATGTCCGAGAAATATGTTTGCAATGCAATGCCAGGAGGGTCCCTGTGGCTGAACCGGTTGTGCAGGGCTGTACTGCTGATGAGGGGCAATGTGAGAGTAATATGTGACCCATGGCTGCCTCCATAACAAAGTAGATTACCTGGAATGTCCGTGGTATCGCTGCCTTTGAGAAACGCAGACGTGTGTTTGCTTATTTGAAACGGTACGGGGTGGAAATGGCATGCATGCAAGAGATGCATATTTGGGCGGACTCCCTACCATGCCTGAGGAAACGATGCTGAGGGCAGCTTTATGCCACCTCATATTCAGGCTTTGCACGGGAGGTCCTTATTTGGGTGGCTCCAGGGGTTCCCTTTCAATATTTGCACCATGTGGCGGATCCCAAGGGGAGGTATGTTATTTTACATGAGAAGTTGGAGGGGAGGGAGACATGTATGCCCCTAATGTTGACTGCAATGATTTCTTCCCTGCTGTGATGGCAGCAGTGACTCCCTATTTGGGTGCAGCGATAATATTGGCAGGAGACGTTAATTGTGTCCTTGGTGGATCGCAAGCCCCTTCGTGCCCATACTAAACACCGCTTGACTGGGACACTTAGGAACATTCTGGATGGCATGCAGTTATGTGACATCTGGACAGACTGTCACCCTGCAAAGAGATTGTTCTTTTGTCATTCCCCGGCGTCTGGGACTTTTAGCCGCTTGGACTACTGTTTCCTCTCAGCTGAACTCGCACTCGAAGTTGAGGAGATTACCTACCTACCCAGATACCACTCGGATCACTCACCTGTTCTGTTGAGTCTTGGGGAGTCCACGACCGCCCGGCATTAACCCCGTGGAGCCTTAGAGCGGAAGCACCAACAGATCCTCCTTTTGTGGCTACGGTCTCGACGCCCATACAAATTACTTTGAGGAAAATTGGGGGTCTGCTTAGAGCCGGGCGCTTAATTGGGACGCAATGAAGGTCATCCTAAGAGGGGTGTGTATCAAGACGTCATATGGGGTTTGGCGTCAGTTGGAACAGGACATAAAAACTCAGGAAGCAAAACTGCGTAGATTAGAGGTGGCACTTCCCACGGCCCCTAATGCTATGTTGGAGAGGTGTGCCACACGGGAGACCTTGCTGGAGGATTGGCGCAGGTTAAAGAAATACACACATACAGCATACTGCCAATGGCTACACATGGAGGAGGATAAAACGGGAGCTTTGCTAGCCTGACTGGTTAAACGGGAGTCATCTATGACACGTATATTACAGCTCTGCGGTAGGAACGGAGAGTTAGTGTATACACGACGCGCAATCAATGAAGTCCTGGCTGTACATCTCAGTAACATCTATGTGAAATGAATATTCCCCTCACGGGAGGATGTTCTGGACTTTTTGGCATCTGTCGAGCGCCCCAGATTAGATGCGGAGGTGGCTGAAACGCTGAATGCTCCGATTACTAGACAAGAGATACTCATGGCAATTAGGCGTCTCAAGCCAGCCAAAAGCCCTGGGAGCGATGGACTACAGGCAGAGTTTTACCATAGGTTTGCCCCTCTGTTGGCTGACGGCCTTTTGGAGGTCTACAATGAGGCACTTGAGGTTACCTGTTTGCCGGCCTCCATGCGTGTGGCCTTGGTGGTCATGATTCCAAAATCTGATAGGGGCCCTTTGCTCGCTAGCTCCTACAGGCCAATCTCGCTCTTGATGTGAAGTTCCTTAGTGGGATTCTAGCGGCCTGCCTTCTCCCGCTACATACAGATCAAGTAGGGTTTATCACGAAGCATAGTACCACCAATAATTGGCGGTGCCTAGTGTATGTGTGGCATGCCCCGTGCATCATGGAGGACGGTTATACCATCAATGGGTCCAGGTGCTTTATGCTGCTCCCTCGGCCAAAATAAGAGCTGGAGGGCAGGTATCCAATCCATTTGAGTGACCCAAAAAATGAATGTGTCCTTGTGTAACTAAACTGGCGCTATGTAAAGCACTCTGATGTCCGATATCTTCGGGTCTAGTTCGCGCTATATAAAACTCAAAAAAAAAAATTGACTTTTTTTTTTTAGCTTTTGGGGCACCCGTCATGGCTGCCCTTTATCGCCACTCTTATTTGCAGTTGCTATGGAGCCTCTTGCTGCTGCCCTGCATGATAGGATGAGTTTATGGGGGATAACTCTTGGGGAGACGAACCATGTGTTCTCCTTTTATGCTGATAACATGTTGGTGTATCTCCGACAGCCGGCATATTCAGTGCCTATCCTCCTTAAGGTGTTGCAGAGGTTTGGGGATATCTCGGGTCTCCGTATTAATTGGGAACAATCTAAATTGATCCCCATGGGAAGGCTGGCAGGAAGACCTGAAGGTGAGCTACCTTAGGTGGGGTTTCCATGGGTGACTGAGGGGGCTAGATACTTAGGGATCTGCATTCGGAATTTTATTACATGGCTTCCCAACTACCGCATGCGGTTCGTTGGTTGGATAGTGACGATAACTGGGAGAAGCAACTCCTAGCGGGCACATGTGGTGGTCCCCCTCTGCCGGAACTCCAGATGCTCGGTTCCAGGGTTCCTGCATCATTTCTCTATATTGCACAACATGTGACTATCACCTGGGAGACCGTTGTTAGGAGGATGGTGTGAGACGCCCCTTATGCCCAGGATATGCCTCTGTGGGCAGTACAACCTTTCTCATGTATTGCTGAATCCATGTCTGTGCGGTGCTGGAAAGAGGGAGGATGCCAGCTGTTGGGGGATCTCTATGTTAATGGGCAATTTAAAACCCGAGAGGAGGCAGTGACTTCCTCTAATCTGGGAGCTGGACAGTTTCTGCAGTACGAAAAGATATTGAGTGTTGATGGTTCGAGATTGGAAGACATCCAACATTGAAGCCATCAACCTCAACACACAGATGCACATTTTAGGAGTGGGACATAGTTAACAATGGGCAGTCTATGCCTAATGCACACAGTAACATTCCAGGAGTTGAGAACATCCAACATGCATCAATCTAAAGGACAATGTATGCAATGCACTGGTACACTTTTCAAGGAGTGACAGCTAATATATGCCTGTCTATACCCAGTGCAGACAAAGTGGCTGACACTCAACATAAGGCAATCCTTGTCAATGCACAGGCAGACACGCAAGAAGCAGTGACCTGCAACATCAAAACATCAAAGCCCATTCATGAGTGGACAACATTCTTCATGGCTCAATCTTCAATGCACTTGTTGCTGAATGTGCACAGTTGAGAGGTGGAAGTTTTTTTGGGGGGAGGCAGGCAATGTTTAAAGGCCATTACTCTGAGCGGGCAAATAAATTTACTCACGGTGTACCAGGGCTGCACTACTAATGCACTCCAAACAAGGTGGGCAAGGGACTCCCTTAAGGCACCAGAGCGTCAGGATAGGGAGGGAGAGCAGTCTCTGCTTACCTGGGAAGGTGCATAGACTAACAGGCTGAAAGTCAGAAAGACACAATAGATAACAGTGAAAGACTTAAATGTTCAGTCAGTACTTTACAAAAAAAAAGAATTTAACAATTATATTTAAAATAAGCAAAGAAAACCATAGAGTACCTGCCAGGCCAAAGGTTACAACCACAAACATTCATATAGCTATAAAGATGTTAAAGATTGTCCCATTGAGCGTTATGACCAAATATATTCAATGGGTGATCGATCCTTTGCGTAGGCTCAGATCTTTTTGAAAGTGTTCAGGTCTCACTAAAAAAAAGTGAACGATAGAAGGGATACAGGCAACAATACCAATATTCAGCATACACTTTCATGTAGCCGCTCTCCTGACCAAGGATGCTCTTGAATAAAAGTTAGCGCTCCTAAAAAATAGTCTAAGACCTGGATTAAAATAAAGGACACCTACAAATAAAAGTTGCCAACCCCAAGTAACGAGCAAGGAAATTTCTTGGGTGCCGTCAGTGATGCTGTTGGCGACCCAGTGTATCGCTGAAGGATACAGCCCAGTTACTGGAGCATATCCCTCTGGCTAGTGAAAGGGATAGTTAGTAAATAGTCGGCCAACTCCCACTGTATCGTACAAGATGACTTTATTCTCTAGGTGCTTGTATCTCAGTTGCAATAGAAATTTTCTGTTGGCCTTGCACATACAAGACAAGGTGGCAGCACTAGTCACTAACTAGCAGTGAAGAAAGGAAGCTGTGGCTTTGAATAGCAATGTCTCCAGAAACATATGGTTCAGAACAATGCTGCAAACTGTTAGGGATTCTGTATTATCTCCTCCAGTCAGCAATATTTTACCTCACACAGGACATGCAAAGACTGTCTACTTCTAGCTAACTGTTAGGCTGAGAAAAGGTTGGACAGGCAACCTACAGGCATAAGGCATGGTGGGGGAATTATGCATAGTGACCCTTCTTGATGATGGAGGCAATGTAACAGGTCCTCGACCCATGATACGCTTTCTTCTTCTTGAGCAGCTGAGTTGGGTGACCCCATGGCCACTGGGCAGACTCAGTTCCTCAAGCTGTCCTTACAAGGGCCCTTTCAATCAGCAGGGCCTTGTGTTAACTTTCTGGAGATCAGTTCACTCTTACTGTAAGGCCAGGTTGAACAGCTCTAGCAGACAAAAAGGTCTTCCTTATTTACTTAAGTCCTGCAGCAAGGAGACTCTGCAGGCTTTCCCAGACTTAGACCAGCCTGGAGGGAAAGTAGCAACTCTTAGTCCATTGCCCTTTGATCCTGCACTTATGCACAGACCTCCTCAAAGACAAGACAGAATGAACAAACCAATTAATGGCTTAGGGTGGGGGGGAGATACTTGTACTCCTCTAGTGGTTCAGATAGGCCGCTAGAACCAGAGGATCTGCTACATGTAAGAGCCCAGGGGATCCTCCAATCCTGGTAGAACATGCTACAGCCATGTTTTGTGCACTCCTTACCCAGTGTCTACACAAAGAATAGTTTGAACTGCCTCAGGTGCTATGTGTATTGGCTTCCGCTGAATGCGCTATTGTCAGGGAAGAAGACCACAACATAGGGAATGGGTAAAAGACAGAAAGAAGTGGACTGAGATCTCTCCTACCCAAAAATAAATATAGCATTTCATCTGGCAATCCCTGTTTATGTTAATGGAATTAAACAATACCAGGGTGATTGAGGGTGTGGACGAAGGCTATGAAGCACATGTTTGATAGCATCTTTGCTGGTCACTGCCCACAGCCGCTGGTGGAACAATAAAGAACCAATGTGAATTGACATTCTGATTTGTTTGTCACTAGATAATAGGGGTAAAATGACTGACAGTTGTCTTGAAGGGTAGGTTAGTCACTGGGAGGCTGCATCTGTATGGGTAAATGGTGAAGGTTAGGTTTTAGTGGCGGCTGGTGACATTTGAAAGTGGTGAGGCGTAAACATTGGCCATGACTTTTATATAGCGAGTGACGGGGACAAGGTTAATGGACAAACCTGGGATCCAGGGTGGGTCCCTCTCCCGAGAAAAAAATGAAAAAAGATTGCCAAATGGTACATTTCAAAGCAAATGAATATAGCGATAAAGCAAGGCTTATAAAACAGTGTGAAAGTATAGTCTTGAAATATTAAACACATTAAAAACTGTCCCATATCTTACTGCATTAATATGTTGAGCAGTTAATGTAATGTGTAAATTGTACATCGTGACAACTTTTGCACTTTAAAATGTATGCTTGCCCACTGTCTTGCAGCATTAACTTTGGGAAAAAATGCTCTAACCACCTGGCTTCGGGAAGCACCCACAGCTGCTGGCTGCAACCAGTCATATAGAAATATGTGCAGACAGGTCTTTAAGTGGGATGAAAAAAGTATATATAAAGAAACATGTCAAATAAATTTCTGTGATTCCCATAGTGTGCCAACCGACCAGTATTTTGGTTTACTGGTTTCTCTCTGAGATGTAATTGTATCCAGACAAATGACATAAGAACTGATCTACACCTAAAACCTTTCAGTACGGTTGACTTTGTCAATGGGTGTTAGCTGTTTAAAATAAATGAGTAACAACAATGATTTGTTATAAATAATGAACATTGGAAATGTTTCAATTATGAAATAGTGAGTCTGTGAATTAAATACCATTGAGGCCTGTGGAAGGGGTTTTGGCCTTCAGTTATGTGTGCTTTATGTTAGATATGTGTCCTCTTTCTCACTGCATATCTTGTCCATCTGCACATCTACAACCACCTCTCTTTCCTCTTCATCATCCTCTTTTCACTCTTCCCTGAATGCACTTCGTTGCCTCTCTGTCAATTCACTGCCCCAAGCATACACTGCACTCCCCCAAATTTAAGCACTTTATTTTCTCTTACTTTTGTCTTGCAAATATTTTACCAACTGTGTACCCCTTTACACACACATCCACAGAATTTCAGTTGCAAATTGAACACATAAACATTGTTCTATGTGCTCTGCAGAGAGGCCAACCCACTGACATGCACTTTGTTTGGCTTCAGCCTTTGCGCCTGCGCGCTCTATCAAAGCCCCTCATAAACACCTGGCATGGCTCAAGCCTCAAAGTATGCACAGAAAAAAATACAGATAAACAAGAACATTATAAAATAGCTAACTCTTGGGGAATGCAAGATTAAGTAAAATGTTTGAAATAAAAGAGGAACCAAATCACTATTGCCTCAACGTTTTTAATATTCATTGTTTGCAAGTCAATCCATGTTTTTGGCATGGTGTTAACTTAGGGGCATGAGGCCACGGGCAGTTTTAATGTCACACATCAGAGAACTGTTCACTGTAAGCACATGTTCACAGTAAGCACGTATTTCTCACCTTGCTTAACTCAGATATTTGGATAAACTTCACAAGGGAACAAAACGAACCCTGTTCCTTATTTGGATCCATTTCGCGGTGGAACAAGTGCTGCAGCTCCACTTATAACAGGGCCAGCTACGTGCAGTCAGGGCCTGGGGTGTCACAGTGGGCGATGTTAGCGTGATGAGGGGTCTCAGCACAATATACATAACACAACTTTAGCTAGCAAACACTTACCATTACCCAGAACAATGCACCAGATCAGACGTGCTTGCATCCACTCTCACGTATGACGAAAGAAGTCTCCCACGCCCGAAACCATGACGCTAATTGCGTCACTGGTAACCCTGGGCGTAGTTCGCGTAGTAGCGCTACGTGTAGCTACGCGAAGTGCACTTCGCACTACGCGAGCTACGCGTAGCACTACGCGAACTGCGTAGTGTGATAGGAAATGCTGTTTGTGATGATTGCACAGTGCCGGATGCTTGTCCGCACTGTGCAATCATTGCAAACAGCATTTTGCACAGTGCAAGCGGTCGTTTTCTGCCGCTCGAGTAGATTTGTACTCGAGCGGCAGCTTTCTCAACGTGGACTGGTAGTTTCTCATCACGAGCGGTCGCGAGCATACACGACCACTCGCAATGAGAAACCTGACCTCCCCGCGTTGAGAATCTCGCCGGGAGGTGTTGCTGATCGCGAACGAGGAAAAAGTCTCGCCGGGATGTCATTTTGCTCGCTCGCGGTCGCCAACTTGACGTTGAGGACCGCGAGCAAGCAAAAAATGACCGCTACGCTACGCGTGTTTGCACTGTGCTACGTGCAATTCACGAAGTAGCGCAAACTTCGCAAACTACGCGAGCGTAGCGTAGTACTTCGCCCAGGGTTAGTCACTGGTCTACAGAGTGAATGCAACCATAGACTCAATGGCAATGAATTGCTTTAAAACAGAAAGCCCTGCGTCCTGCATCACAGTTCCGAAAGTTGATTTACTGCCTGGCTAACGTCTCCTGCTTTAGAGCGAGGCGGGGCAGGCAGCCTGAAACACACAGCCCAGCCCAGCCTTAAATACATCGATTTACTTAGAGATACAATCGTATCTCTAAATAAATCGATCTATTTATTATGTTGTTATGTAAATGTGTAGGTATTTCAGAGGGGCGCAGCCCCACAGCCCTTATGGAGAAACCGCCCCTGTATAGGTTTATTTGGTAAATATTGGAGGTGTGACTGGACCTTTGTGTGTTCGTATAAGAGATGTCTGGAACAGGAAGGTAGATGCTGGATCCCCCTGCATCTTTCACTTCAGGCTGCCCTGTGAAGCTTACTCTCCCACTTCTCTGTACCCAGAACGGGTGGTGGCTACAACACTGTCCCCCAATTCAGCTCCACTGGCCAAGCTAGGCCTCCTGAAGGGTCCAATGTTTGCCAGCGGCAGTGGCCAGTCACTGACTTCCGCTGTACAAAAGGGGATGATGGACGGAACGTTTGAGCCAATCAAACACTCACCCCCAGTCAACTGATCTGGGTTTAATCCATCATCATTCTTTAGCTCACTCCACCACCCCAGTTCAGACATGGCCATATGCAAATCAGTCTGACCCTGTGCCTCATGGGAACAGTCCAGCCCGAACTGCCAAGCCATGTCTTCCCTGGACCGGAAACAAGCATCCTAGGACCGCTTTCTGGCATTTCAGCCGTCATCAGCCAGGCTTGCTTGAATCCAGTGGCAAAGTGAGCAAGGGACCCACGTCTGGGCATACCCCCGCCAACTTAGGGCGACCAAAGCGATACAAAGGGGATGATGGACGGAACGTTTGAGCCAATCAAACACTCACCCCCAGTCAACTGATCTGGGTTTAATCCATCATCATTCTTTAGCTCACTCCACCACCCCAGTTCAGACATGGCCATATGCAAATCAGTCTGACCCTGTGCCTCATGGGAACAGTCCAGCCCGAACTGCCAAGCCATGTCTTCCCTGGACCGGAAACAAGCATCCTAGGACCGGTTTCTGACTTCCGCTGTGCCTGTTTATTTTGCACCATTCTTGAATGTAACTCACTGAAAGTCCTTTCAGCAGCACTGGGACCAGATCCCCAGTTGGAAGGGCATAGCTGCCCGGTGGTCCCTTCTCATTTTAGAACAGAGATAGGTTAGTGAACTTGCATATGCACTGCGGTAGTGATGCTCTTTTTTTGTGTGCTCATAATCTGTTTATTATGTTTGGGTAGAATACACAAACATCAATCATATAATACACTATGCAAGGTGCACATGGACCTCAGTATAGTAGTAAAGGCACAGACATTGAGCATGGCAATAATCATGAGGCAATCATAGAGGGAAACAGGGTAAACAAACAATAAGGATACAGAACAACCAGTTAGCAGCATTAGATCAGGAGCCACATAGGGTGTCATCCAAGAGCCTACAATAAATAACCTTGCGATACTATATAGCATTTTGGGCGAAGCAATCTCAATTCCTACCCAACAATGTCAAGGCAACCCGAGGAGCTGTGAGAGTGCCTTGGGATTCCTACTGGGATGTCCACAAGACGGGCCCTGCATAACATCTGAGTGAGTGCTGTGTAGAAAGGAACTCCTGGCTGGTATTCTCCTAAAGTAAGGAAAAGGGCCAAGGGGCCCAACGGTGGAAAAAAAAAAAAAGGAATAAGGAAATGGTCCATCCACACAAAGTAAAGGAAAAGGAAGGTACTGCTGTAAGTGCAAGGTCAAGGGCGTGGGACAGCAAGGCACGAGAGGGAGAAAAGAGGGAAAAAGTTGGGGACCACTAGAGTCGACCAGGGGCATCCCTAGTAATTAAGAGAGCTAGACAAAGCACCACTGTACAGGAAAGTCAGTCAAACAGGTGGCGGGCACGCAGTTTAGGCTGCTGAAAGCAGAGGTGTTCACTCCTGAACATATAGTCAAGAAGGGGCTGCCATAACAGCGTGAATCTCTTGTCTGTGAGGGAAAGCTTATGTGATAAATGTTCCATGGCTAGGGTTTGTCATCGCTGAGTGAACAAGGATGCGATGGGAGGGGGAGCTGGAGCCTTTCAGGCCAAAGCTATGAGCAGTTTGGCCACGCCTGTTATGTGGCGGATTAAATACCAATCCGTGTGCCTCAAGGCTTTGAGCGTGGTAGGACGAATGCCTAAAATAATCGTGCAGTAGTCAACTAGAATCAGAAACCCCATAGTGTTCCTAATGTGTCCCAACACCTCCTTCTAGAAGAGGGTGAGATGAGGGTATGGCCACCAAAAATGCTGAAAATCCCCCTCTTGTGCCCCATATCTCCAACAAGCTGTTGAAGCTGTGGGGAACATGGTGTGCAACCGAACAGGTGTATAGTACCATTGAAACATCTGCCTGTAGGCTGATTCCTGCTGTAAGATGCTCCTATATGTTTTAGGAATCTCGCGTCACAGGAGTTCCCACTGTTTCTATGTGATGCCTGCCTCACTATCTGTTTCCCATTTCGTCTAGTACAGGTGGTGTAGGAGGAGGTGTGACTGTTGGAGGACATTGTAAATCTTAGAAATCAGACCTCTCGAACCTTCAAAGCTATGAACTGATGTCTCGAAGGGCGTAAGTGGCCGAGTCGCTCTAAATGTGTTGGGGGGGGGGGGGAATAGAGCACCCAGTGGCACAGCTAAAAATACTGGTGTCTGAGTTTGTCAGGGAAACCAAAATCCCCAAGCAAAAAGCGTGAAGTCAGGATTGCAAGCTATGGGGGTATTCGGGGAAGGGAATGAGGTCAAGCCACCCTTGATTGCTAACCTATCCCATATCTCAAACACCGTCCGGGTAGGGGTTGCCAGATAGGCACTACGTGAGCGCTGGGACTTTGAGAGCCAGGCCAAGTCCCAGAGTTGTCTGCAGAACAGAGTGCGGTCCATATGGAACCCATATTTTTTGCTCTCCTGAACCACCCATTCAGAAAAAAAGCGGAGGTGAGCTGCTCAATAGTAGTCAAGAAGATTGGGTCAGGCCAGACCGTCACGAATTCTTTTTTTTTTAATTGAGATTTATCAAACATATGCAAAAACAGGACATTGCAACGCATTCCAAGGCATGCGCCCCATAGTGATTCTGATAAGTAGTCTCAGTAACATCAATATTTGGAATGTAATACAAAGCAACCAATAAACACACAAAAAAGAGAGTCCCTACAGGAAGGGGGAGCATGGGGGGGGAGGTAGGAAGGGGTGGGGGATCTCTCTTACAAGAATATGTACAAGAAAAAGGGGAAGATATCAAACCACATATATGCCTCACTGTGCACTAGAGCATCATGTTCGGTGGTGAATGTAGTACAGTGCTTTCACAAATCCCCACAATAGGTTCTCGTCTTGGCACTCTGTGAGGGGGTGGTAAGAGCACCAATAAGAGTAGTAGGAGTAGTGGGGAGAGGTGACCTTGCTCCCTAACAGAGTGTAGAGAACCTGGGGAAGAGTGAGGGGATGATTGTTGCGTCTGCCACAAGTAGCAACGGTAGACATGCCAGATGTCTTTAGGAGGGGAGGTTGGGGGCTGGAGCATGGCATAAATGTCAGTTTGTGTATCGCAGTACGCCATACTACGCATCCACATGTCTTTCGTTGGGCTGGTTTTCGCCCCCCAGTGGGCAGCAAGTTCCCTTTTCGCTAGCAGTAGTGCTAGGGCAACGAACCTTCGGTGACATAATTTTACAGTGTTAACTATTCCCAGTAAGGCCAACTTGACGGAAGGGGGTAGTTATAATGTCCGAAATTGTTTGAAAGACATCAGTCCAATAAGGTACTATCCGGGGACATACCCAAGTCATATGGGAGAAGTCCGCTTCGGGCGCCTGACATTTTGGGCACATGGGCGGCCTAGTGGGATCAAATTTATGCAGCTGGCATGGTGTGATGTATGTCCTGTGCACAAACCTGAAATGGAGAAGTTTGTGTCTATGGTTAGGGGATATCCTATGTATTTGTTCTAGGCAACAAGCCCATTCCTTATCCGTTAAAGAGTGACCCAGATCTTTCTCCCATCGTTCTCTGATTCATTGATCCCGAGCCGGTTTTAGCACCAAGCACGCCCAGTATAATTTGGTGACAAGGTGATCCCCGTCTTTGTCAGTGATGAGTAATGTGAGTGGCTGGAATTCCACAGGGGGAGAGGGAAATGTGGATGTAGACGAGCGGAGTGTCCTAAGTAGCCTTGTGATTACAAACTTGTCCATATAAGTCAAGTCAGCCCGTGTAGTGAGGTCCGTCATAGTTAACGCCCGCCCGTCTGGGAAGAGAGAACCGAGAGTGAACAGTTTGAGTTTGACAAGTGTACGCTGTACCACTACTTCAGACGTGAGTAAGTGAGTGGGTTCTGACACAGTGGAAGCTCTGGGGAGTATAGGGACCCATCGCCTAGCTTCCAGCTCAACCGACGCCAGGCCCAACAAGTAGTCAAGAGAGGCTGCACATCATTGGAATCCAACGGAATACCCCTCGGGAATAACGCTCCCAAGGGAGTGGGGGAGGCTAGATCCCGTTCTGGCTTGGTGTAGGGTATGCAGGCGTCCGGATGGAACCAGTGACGGGCAAACTGTGCCTGCACAACCAGGTAATATAGGTGTAGGTCGGGGACCGCAAACCCACCCCTATTATATGGGAGTGTGAGTGTGTCAAATGCTATCCGCGGCCTGCTCCCCCCCTCAAATCAGACGTATCAGCAGCCCCTTTAACTGTGTAAAGAAGGCATTGGTGAGGGAAATGGGAATACTAACGAATAAGTAAAGAAAGCGGGGAAGGACATTCATTTTAATAAGGGCGATACGTCCCGCCATGGAGATAGGTAGTTGGATCCACCGCTCAACTTGCGAGCTAAGTTGTAGTATAGCTGGACCGTAGTTGAGACGTATAACTTGTTCTTTCTGCTTATGCAGCACAATACCCAGGTATTTGGTAGTATCCCCTGCCCAACGTAGTGGTAACTCCAGTTCCCCCGGAATGGCAGAATCAGTGATTGGGAATAGCTCCGATTTGTTCCAGTTAATCCGCAGTCCGGACATTACCCCCAAACGATTTATCTCGTCGATGAGGGGCTGTAGATTGGCGTTAGGGTGCCTGACAAACAACAGAATGTCGTCCGCATAAAGGGACATTAATAGGGGACCGGACTGAAATTGGAGGCCACGAACAGATGCTTTTCCTGTAAATGTCGGACCAGAGGGTCCATGGCTATTATAAAAAGTAGGGGAGACAAAGGACAACCCTGCCGGGTCCCTCGTGAAATAGGAATCGGTTTCGACAGGGAACCATTCACTCGAATACGAGCCGTGGGGACTGAATACAAAAGCGCAATCAGCGCAATAAAATTGGCAGGGAGCCCCAGCTTACGGAGCGTGGCCAGAAGGAAAGGCCACTCTAGGGAATCAAAAGCCTTCTCCGCGTCGAGAAGAGCTATCGCTGCGGGCACATCGGGGTCAATCCGATTAATGACTGAGAAGACCGTCCGAAGATTCAGGGCGGTTGACCTGTGCGGGACAAACCCGGATTGCGCTGGTGACAGTATTTGATCTAATAACAAGGAAAGTCGGGTGGATAATATTTTTGCCAGAATTTTATTATCAAAATTTATCAAGGATATGGGCCGATAAGAGGCACAGCTCGTGGGTTCCTTATCAGGTTTCAACAATAGTGAGATGGCAGCCTCCCTCATAAAGGGGGGAAGGGTTCCAACCTCCAGAGCCTCCGCATAGACCTCGAGGAGCTGAGGCGCCAGGCCGTCTTTAAATGTTTTATAAAACACCCGGGACAGTCCGTCCAGGCCAGGAGCCTTTGAGCCACAAAGGGCTTCTAATTGCCGTGGTAATCTCCTCTACCGTGAAGGGGTCACTGAGAAACTCAGCTTGACCCGTGGTAAGCCACACCATGGCAATCTCTTGCAAGTACGGTAAATGTTGCGTAAAGTCCTTGGGGAGTTTGATAGCATAGAGGGACCAATAGTATGCGACAAGCTCCGCGAGGATGTCGGAATCCTCAGTCGCCATGGAGTCATCTGCTTTTTTTATTGCCACTATGTGCCCCGCTCCACGAGGGGGTCTCACCAAACGCGCCAAGGTCCTACCAGGGCGTTCCCCCTCACCATAGCGGCGGGCAGTATGCAATTTACCCAACAGAGTAGCTTCCTTATCGGCATGCCCATTAAATTCAAGTAGAAGCGCATTCCGTTTAGTTAAGGCATCAGGGGCATCCAAGGACACATCCAACAGCGACAGCTCCCCCTCGACCCGGGCGAGGCTGCCCCGTATAGAGCGCAACACACCGGCCTGTTTAGATATACAGATACCGCGGATATACGCCTTAAAGGCGTCCCAGAGAGTAGCATATTTATCCACCGACCCGGTATTTAGAGTAAAATATTCTTCGAAAGCTTCCCGAAGCTCAGACTTAAACAAGTCGTCCAACAGGGCAGTAGCAGGGAAGGACCATCTCTGTTCCCATCCAACCGCATGCGGAATGCCTAAGTGAAGGAGCATCGGCGCGTGGTCAGAAAGCATGCGTGGCAGCGTGTCTACACCCTTTGTCCAGTGGCATCCCAACACATCGGTAAGCCAGTAACCCAGACATGTCTGGCTGGAGTGTGGTGCCGAGTGAAAAGTATAGCCGGAGGAGGTTGGGTGGTGCATGCACCAGAGATCATGCAGGTTCTGGGATCGGATTAGGTCTGTCAACTCTCGATGTGCGTGGGGCTTGCTGCTGTGTAGAGAGCTCGAGGAGTCTCGCTCCGGGTCCAGCCATATATTTAAGTCACCCCCAAGGAAAATCAGGTTGTACTCGCATTGGTGTAGTAATGTGTGCAGAGTCGTAAAAAATCCAGGGTCGTCTATGTTTGGTGCATAGACGTTGAGAAATGCCACTAGTTTGCCCATCATTGACCCCACCACTAGCAAATATCTACCCTGCATGTTAGCTACCATAGTTTTAAGTGTAAACGGGAAAGTGCGGTGAATTAAAATGCACACCCCACGGGAATAGGTACTGTAACTAGCAAAAATCTATTCTGTCCCCAAGACATCGCAAATGGAGGGGCATTTTGCAGCGGAAGATGGGTCTCTTGTAAGAATGCTATCTTAACATCATTCCGTCGGAGATACACCAGTACCAATTTACACTTTCTAGGATTGTTGAGCCCCCTAACATTCCAAGTGATCATGTTAATCTTAACAACTGAAGCTACGGCCATTGCCAGCTAGGGGGGAGGTGCAGGCATCCGTATTCAGTAACCTATATGTCCACATTTCAATTTTGAAGAGAGAGGGGCAATTGGGGAAAACAACAGAGGGACCCTTAGAATACCATACAAAAACAATACAGAAACCGATGTTAATGAAAAAGAACAACCACCACCACCCCCCTCCCACACCTGGACTCAAAAAACCGATGAACAACCACCCACCCTACTCCCAATCGAGAAAGAAAAACCCCAAAGAGAAACCATACGGAATCATCCATAGGAGGCGGGCAACGCCTCGGACGCTCGGAGCCCGTCATTCAAGGTAAGCATTGTACATAACATCAACATGCAGGAGTTTATGGAACCATTAAAAAAACTCTATATGGCGCTATCCCCATATCTAACCAGTTGTGGAGCCAGACGACTCCAGGGCCTATCCACGACATCCAAGGGGCTGCTACTCTGTGGTGAATAGTTCTGCACTTGCAGCAAATTGCCTGTCTGGGGACGAGTGTTTGGAAATGCGGGCCAGGCTTCTACGAGCCGCATTCTGGAACTGTTTGCAAAAGGATACTGCATCAGCGGCATTCTCAAAGAAGCGTGGCTTGTTGTCCACAGTCACTCGGAGCTTGGCTGGGTAGAGCATAGCGTATGGCAGGCCTAACTTGTGGAGCTGAAGTTTAGCGTCTGTAAATTTAAGGCGGGCCTCCTGGACCCCCATTGTGTGATCTGGGTAGAACGAAAGGGTGGCACCTTGATATTGGATTGTCACGTTTTCTCGGGCGAGGCGGAGCGACGTGTCACGGTCCCTATAGTTGAGCATACAGGCAATAATGGGTCGCGGAGGGGCTCCTTGGGGGGGGGCGTGGACCAAGAGATCTGTGCGCCCTCTCCACAATAAAGGCCTTAGAGAAGTTATCGACCCTGAAGAGCTCCGCTAGGAATGTCTCAATGAAGGGTTCAGGTCGCCCCATATTTGTGGACTCCGCCAAGCCCATTATGCGAATGTTGTTCCTTCGAGACCTCGCTTCCAAGTCTTCATTCTTTATTGCCACAGATTTAAGTAGGCGCTCCACCCGTTCCAACCGACGTCGTGTATCCGCGGATTGATCCTCATGGGAGTAGATGAGCTTCTCATCCTCGTCCAATCTGGTGTCATGCTTCTCTAGACGGTCCCCCATTTTATCGAGGCGGGAGGTCAGGGAGTCGAACCTGGAATCAATGGCGCGGAATCCAGCTCGGAGTTCCGCCATAATAGCCGCAGCGCCGTCCGACCCTTGTGGCAGCTCGTCCTGCTCCGAGCCGTCTCCTCGCTCAGCACCATGGTCGTTGGACGTGCCCTGTTTGTCAAAGTTCAACTTCCGTTGTTTAGGGTCCCCCCGACCCATGGCGGCAGCGTATGAGGGCCGAAGCAGTGTAAAGAAAAGGAGGAGCTCCGCACCTCGCCCAGTCAACACAGGAGAGGAGTGAGGAAAGGTGCCTCCGACATCCAAGTTCAATAGAGGAACCCACCCCAAGGTGGTGTGTGTGGTACCACAATAGGGAGTTGAGGCAAAGAAGTGCCGGTATAATAGGCGAAGGCCTGTCCTCGGGGGGGGGGGGATGGGGTTTGGTGGGTCCGGATTCTACAGATGTATGTTCAGCCGCGAAGACACCCAAGGAGCAGCGCAGATCCCCTCCTCCGGCGGTCAGCAAGGTGGCCAAAACCTAGCGCCCATACGCCCACGTTGCAACCGGGACTCACAGTTGCAGGCAGGGAAAGGGGGGCGCTACAATTCACATCTATGGGGCCCCCTGCGGCCCCCGAGGGTCAGTTCAGCCACCATCCGTCCAGTCGGGCAGGAGGTTCAGGCCCCGACAGCGGGCTGCAGCCAGGGTATGCAGGATGGTGCGCCACCGCATTGATGCACTCCTCCTGGAGCAGCCTGCAAGTCAGGCCTCAGTTGCGCAGCCCCGCAGCCTACTCCCGCCACCGTGGTGTATGCGACAGGTAGTGATGGCGAAATGTTGTAGCGGGGGGGAGGGGTCGCAGAGACGGTCTCGGGACGACTCCAGCTCGGGCACAGGGGACGAGTAACAGGCTCACTGGCAAGGCCGCAGATGCCGCGGCCCCGCCTATAGCACTCACCCGGCCTCAGTTGATGTGCGGAAGTCCTCCGGCATGCCCCCATCCATCGGGACCAGCAGTGCAGCAATTGAGCAGGGTGCAGAGCGGAGAGGCGGGAGCCCAGCAGAGCACCGCCGCTCCGGCCTCAGGCTCGACCCGTGGACCCTCTCACATCAGGGCCTCCGAGGCAAGCCAGGGCCCCACACCGCTTCACGGTCTCCGCTCCCTCGGCCCATACACGTCGCGGGGTCACCAGCCCGGGGTATTTTCAGCCCCCAGCCTGCGACAAGTCATCCTGGGCGGCCCCAACCTCCAGAATCAAGGGGCAGCGCCCACTTGATGCAGTTCCTGCCGTGGAGAGAGCTCCGAGCGCCGGAGCTTCAATGCCATGCAGCCATCATGGTAGATGGCTCGGCCACGCCCTCTCGACCGTCACGAATTCTGGGTAGCACGAGCAGTGTTGGTATGTTTTGTAATGTACCCAAATATAGGCTAGGGCAGTCACCTAACCTTTCACCTACATTTTCCCTCCCATTGTACTACATAACGGTTTTTGGTATTGACCTTTTACCTAGTTAGGTGCTGCATAAATGTCGTGTGGTTTTCCCAGAAAACTAGCCTCATTTAATATGCACGAGGATTCTCAGAATCACAGCAGGATTACCATCTTCTGCATAATAACTATGTATAAGGGTCATCTCCTTCGTCATCCTCGGCTGACATGACACGGCAAGGTAGAACCCCTGAGGGTACCTTCTTGGGTATATAAACACCATATCTTTACTGGGGCAGACAGAGGAGAAAGACTTCCATGCCGATACACTGATGCAAGATGCTGAGGTTCCTGCATGCAGACACTCCAGCACGCAGTGGTCTGACATCCCTTGCAGGGGGTGTCCATCTCGAGACCAAGACGGGGTCCTTCATTCTCTCACAGCATGTAATGAGGTTGGCTTCATCCTAAGGGGATTCTTAGCTCTACACTTACATACATGCTACGTACACTTAGGTACATCTAGTTAGGATTGCATCGTAGGAGTACGCATTATTACTGTCATGTATTTATATACCTGCCTATGTTCATTGTTTTAGCACTATGGTAGAAATCTACCATGGATTTACTCTGTTGGTGCTTATAATCATTTATATCGGTTTCTGTCTTATGGTTGTTTCAGCACACCTATTTTACATTAGAATGACGCTGGTTCAATAAATGCTTATTGAAAACGCCCCCACCGTTTGTTCTGTGTATCTCTCTGAGACAAAGTGAGCACAAGTGACTGAGCTAAAAGTACTGTACTGTTTCCACGATCCCGGATGGGACAGGGTTGTCATGTTCGATAGTTGCCAGGAACTATTCTCTCCTTGGTAAGAGGAGTTTACAGTGGCACTGTGAACTAACTGGTATACATGCTAACATACCCGGTGTGGGTGTTTGGAATCAGTCTGGACACCAATCCCACAGTTTATTTTGTCTAAACGAGCAGATCCTATATAGATTTATAGGAACAACACGACAGTGTATTGGAGATGCCAGTTTGTTTCCCGTTCCAGATGAAGGAACGGAGATCTCTCTGCATTCGGCAGATGTCCTCCGCTGGTATGGAGGTCAGGAGGGCCTGAAAAAGATAAAGCAAGTGGGGCAGGAAATTCATCTTAACCACGTTCACCGTGCCCAGCCTCAAGATGTGCAACATCCTCCACCGGCACAGATCCTCCAATGGCCCTGCGATAACGTGATCAATAAGCTCGGGTCCAGGTCTGCAATGAGCTAGTAATGGTAATTCTAAGGTACTGGGTACAATGAGTA
The DNA here is from genome assembly GCA_963921515.1 of Calotriton arnoldi. Classification (NCBI taxonomy): domain Eukaryota; kingdom Metazoa; phylum Chordata; class Amphibia; order Caudata; family Salamandridae; genus Calotriton; species Calotriton arnoldi. The sequence goes on from CAWUFW010023567.1 coordinate 24,986, forward strand.
GCCCATTGAAAGGGAGCCAGTGACTGCAGTCCAGGGAGATGCTGTGGTGGGATGGTAGGATTAAGCACCTGCGACTTGGTCATATTAATCTTTTAACCCGAGGTAAGTTCAAACTCTAGTAGTTTCCATACCACTGCCGGAAGGATGGTGACAGGATCCGTCAGAGTCAACAGTAGGTCATATGCATAAAGCAGAACCTTGTGCTCCCCCCCTCTGAATGGTATACCCTTAATGTCCGGCGCTTGACGAAGGCGAATCTCTAACGGTTCCACAGCCAGAGCAACAAGCATTGGCATAGCCAAAGGTCTCGCCTTTGGGACCTTATAAGTGTTTAGCCATGCAACAGTTGATGTTGTTGCACCAAGGATATTGTGCTGCATAACTAAATACTTATAAGGTCCCAAAAGCAAGACCTATTGGCTATGCCAATGCTTGTTATATTATGCAACAGCTCAGCTGCAGCACACAGTTCAGGTGGGTCAATGAAGGAAGCCCCTGTTGGCTGTAACATGTATAAACTACACACCAAGTCAGACATTTACCTTGGAGCTGGGAGTGCCAAGTAAACCATCCATATTTGGCAGATTGTGAGGGTGGCACAGGCTTGTATTAGATTATGAAAGAGATCAGCTTGCAAAGTACCGTTCTGGGCCATTCATACATTCCACACACTGAGGAAAGATATTTCCTTCTTGAGATGGCAGGCGGTAGGTAGAGTGCCACATAGTAGGGAATCCATTTATGCAAGCCCAAACATTATTCCGTGTTAGCGTAGGCCAATTTTTTTTTACAATATAACAATGCAACTGACGCACGAAGGAGTAGGATTTATCTAGATTGTAAAGCATATATGAATCGATTTGTGTTGGTCACACTGAGATAGAAACTGCAGGGTCTGTGTTCATAAGATGAATTATGTAACTTCTTTCTAAAGAGGGCAGGTGGACAGATTCCAGAAGAAAGCGTGTTGCATTACGGTACCATCAGTAGTATGTGCCCAAGCACATTCAAATAAGAAAAAGTGTTGTTCTCAGCAGCACATAAAGGCCTCGCCTCCGCTGACATCAAAACGGGTTAAAACAACAGTTACGTCAAAAGTATGCATAATAGCCTGCCCTGAAAGAATTTTGATGGTCTTAATGAAAAAATTAGTTTGACCCACGTGTGCCACGTGTTGCCTACCAACTTAGAGTCTCCAGGCCAACTCTTCCTCAAAAAAAAAAAAAGGAGAACCACGAACGATTTCCGAGAGCCTATGGCTTACCACATAACGCTTTTTCACCTCCACGAGGAACACGAGAAAGGGCAGCAATTGAAATTGTTTTTACCAAAGAGTAAACGGTTTAAAAAAAAACTACAAGTTGCCAAACACCTCTTGTCTTCTGCTTTTAACGGGATTTCTAACTCGGGCAACACTAGCTTCACAACTCAGTATTGCTCAAGTAACCCATATCGATAGCAATTAAATCAGTGTTTGTTCTAAACTATAATAAGACTGGAATAACACTGACAGGTCCCCTTGTTGAACATATAGATGTATTTTACATTATAATAATACATTTTTTGGCTTCTATAAAAGACAGCATATTTTTTTATTATTATTTTTTGGAGCGGCAATCAATTTGACAGCAAGAGCAGTTGGTTAATTGTCTGATCCATATTGGCTACAGCTGCTTCACCATCCCCAGTGAGCTTCTTCCCAACTTCTCTGTAGCACAGATCTTATGTGCCTCAAATCTACCATACAATTAGACTACACGCCTCCTCTAAGTTTAAATTTAGAATGAATATACACATACATCAAAGGTAACAAAACAGAATGAGCCTTTAACCCTCAAGCCAGACATGGGTGACATTCAAAGGCATAATCTATATTGATTTACCACACCTTGATATCTGTCCAAAAAGTGCGACAAGTACTTTTCAAAACAGCTAAATAAACACGTTAATCTTCAGAGGCTTAAAGGAGACCAGACTATCTGAAGCTAGAGGTAGATTTAGGCCCAGGACATTCTTCTCTGACATGTGCTCTTCCCCTGCACCTTGTCTTTGTATAGGGATACAGCTGAGAGTGATGAGCAGATACCCACTCCTGAAAAGAGCAAGCTATGTGTGTGGGGGTAATCTTTGCCATGTGAGTAGAGAAAATTGCATAGCAACCCGTTTGTGGTTGGTGCCACAATTTAAGAAACTATTTGTTTGGTTTGGTGTTTAAGTATACAGTTTTTTGTTTAACTATATGAAAATGCTTCACTGGGCATGAACATAAAAAAGAGCAAACACTATGCAAAACATGCTCGGACATGGTGTTGTGGCGCTTCAAAGCGGTTTCTTTGCTTTTGAGTAAGTGCATTCTATGAATTAAGTAATAAAATGCCTTTAGCTCTACATCACATATCATGTGCTACAAAGGGATTTGAAAACATTGCAAAATATTTTTTTGCTACAAAAAACAAAATTGCAAGCCAGGCTTGAACCAGGAAGTTGGTTTTCTATTTTAAAAATACACATAAGCATTTGTTGTCACAAACAGAATTTAGCACAGGCATCTCAGACGAATGTGCAACCTGTACACACAGCAGTTAAACACAGCATGGCCAAATCGAGTCTTCAATGCGGCGGTCGATAAATGGTGAAGTGTACGTTAAATTACCTTTAACATTTAATTTAGATAACACCAACGTGTATTGTTTACAGCACACTGCTACATAACGACTAAAAGCAAAATCGGTATAAATGAAGAAAATATGTTTGTAAATTCGTGGAGACAGTCATAAATTGCATTAATCAGTTTAACCAAGTCACAGGGCATGGACATTTAAAAGAGCTTTCCTAATGCCGCAATCACCTACATTTTGAGCAGAGAGATCTAATGCACAAAGTGTGTATGTATTGGCCTAAATTATGAATAAAGATGAGGCATGACTTACATGAAAACAAAGCATCTTTGGACAAGTCGACTACAGAATGCAAACTGTATGTAAAGTACAAGCATCCAAACAACAAGACAAAAGGAAAAGAAAAGCGGAAGAAAAGTGAAGAACCGGCAAGAAAGTGAAAGCGAGCGTGAGCAGGCAAATGTCAACAAACGCACGTGGTCACGCTAATTGAAAACAGATGGCCCCTGCGCGCCGCTGCTCGCTTCCGCAAGGTGGATGCCAGCACAAGCACGAGTGCTTGAAAAGAGCTGACCGATTTCTAAAGGTAATCTCCTAGAGCAGCGCTTGTGCGCTGCGTTAGGCTCGACCTAAAAAGTAGAGGGGATAAGGGACATCCCTGCTGGGTGCTTCGCTGATAGCTGCTACAATGTGTCCTGTCGGGTCAATCAACTGCTTAGTTTCAATGGCAATAAGTCAAAATCAATCACACAAATGTTATAAAAGTAGAGTGATAAGTCAAAGCACACCAAACAAAGGACATACTTAATATGTATTATTTATATATATATATCATTTGAATGCATCATGGTATATATGGCTGTAACACAGTTAAATCACAGGACAATAGACACAAGACTATATAACGTGGAGTGTGACAATATTCGGTACATACTCACAGAAACTAACAAATACACAGACATATCAAGACAAAGCATAATTTTGGGAGAATCCATCCTATTACAATGTATATAGTTCATCTTCCACCCTGTCTTAACCTTGACAATGATTTATAAGGTGAAGTGACAGCAGGACGTGGATAGATTAAGCGTTGACGTTTCGACATAGGATATTTGTGTTAATGTGTGAACATCACGAGGGGTCTTCCGCAGGACTGGTATGCAACCTGCAGACAGCCATGGTGAATGAATTCACAAAGCAGTACTCCTCCTGGTCTGGATGGAGTAAGGGAAAAGCAAGAGTAAATCACATTCACAATCAGAGGCGGATGTACAGATTCTTGAATATTGTATCCTCTGTGTCCAATTCAAAGCTAGTGAAATCGCAAAGCGGTACTCCTCCTGGTCCGGAATAAGTGCACAAACAAGATTAAGAAAGGTCCTTGGTTCGAATTGGGGGAATGAAATGATTCTGAAATTTTCTGTATCCATATCCATGCTGTGAATTCAATCAAGAAAGGGGAAGGGGGGGACTCATTAAATCAGCCTCGATGTAACCCTCATGGCGACTTGCAGTGATTGCGAATCACGAACCGGGAGACTTGCTGAAGCATAATGCGTGCAGTAACTTGGCCCTTCACTAGTGTCTGTCGGCGCAGTGTATAAAGCCGTGATTTTGCTAACCATGAAAGGACCAAACCCTATCTTGATGAGGACTGTCCGCAAAAAGACACAACTGACCCTATCAAACGCTTTCTCAGTGTCTAACGACAGGAGAAGGGCAGGGATATTGTGCATATGGGCTTTTCCTACCAAGTGAGTGAGATGTCTGGTGTTGTCTGGGCCCTGCTGGTGCTGTATAAAGCCCACTTGATCTTGGTCTAGCAAGCCAGGTAGGAGAGGCTCTAAGCAATTTGCCAGCATTTTAGTATAGACCTTGGCGTCAGTGTTTAACAGCGCAATGGGCCCATAGGAAGTGCAGTGGGTGGGACCTGTTAGAAATGGGATTCCTGGTTGGCTGGGGTATGCATCCAGGCCAGGCAGGAACCACCACTAGTCAGGGTAAGCTAGATACACACTAAAAGATAACCTGTAGTCACCCTCTGGTAGCTTGGCACAGAGCAGTCAGGCTTATCTAGAAAAAGCAATGTGTAAAGTATTCGTGCAACATACACACACAGTAACACAATGAATACATCACAAAAAGACTCCACTCAGGTTTAGAAAAATAGAGATTATCCATCTGAGTAAAACAAGACCAAAACGACAAACATCCAATCACTAGAAGTTGAGATATGTATTTATATAGATTAAATGCAAAAACAGTGCTTAGAAGCCACTAGCGGTCAGAAGGTTACTTGAGGTCTCGAGGGACAGGTGCAAATCCAAAGTTCAGGCCTACTGTGATGGAGGGTCGGCTGGCTACAGCACCCACGTAGGGCCCTCTTAGAAAGTGCCTTGGATGGGGCAAAGCATTGATGCTGAGTGCACGATGTGTCTATCTTTTCAATGCAGTCGGGCGCTGCGTTGTCATCAAGCTTCACTGAGGTGAAGGCAATGCGTCATCGTCGAGCCACGCAGAGTGTCATCGTCGAGCCGCGCAGAGCGTCATCGTCGAGCCGCGCAGGCTGTAGAACTGCTGTTGTTGAAAAGCCGCTGCGTTGAAGGATGATGCGCCAGTTCTGTTCGGCGCAAAGGTGATGATGCGTCAGTTTTGGAGCGAAAAAAGCTGCAGAACCCACTTCTGAGGCCCAGAACTTGGAGAGGGGAGGGTAGGATGCACATAAGGCAGAGTCCAGCAGCACCAACAGAATTGCAGGAAGTCTTTTGTGTCCCTGAGACTTCAGAAAACAGGAATCAAGCCAGAGATCACCTGGAGGGAAGGCAGAGCCCAGCTCTCCTTCAGAGGAGGCCGGGAGCAGCAGAGCAACAAGCAGAAAAGAACTCCTTACAGAAAAGCAGTCCAGCTGAGTCCTTTAAGCAGCACAGAAGTCCTTCTGACAGAGGTTTAGTTCAAGATCCAGAAGTGTCTAATTGTAGGGGGTCAGAGACCCAGTACTTACACCCAAAAGTGGCTTAGATGTGGATGGTGACTTCAAAGCAGTTCTCTGTGGTGCACAAGTATCTCTTTCAACTCAGTCCACTCTGTCAGGCTATCTGTGGGGGGTAGATCAGTGCTTTGTGTGTGGACAGGACACTACCTATTGAAGTGTAAGTGTCAGCCCCGCCAATTCCTCACTGCCCAAGAAGACCTACTAGAATGCAGATGAATGCTCGGAATGCAGATGAGACTCAGCTTCCTGTGTTTGTGGCTGTCTAGAGGGAATGCACTAAGTGTAGCTGTCACCCACCCCAGATGTGTATTAGATAAAAGCTGTCAGTCATATAGAGCAGTAAGTGCAGAGAAATGTCCACTTTATAAAAGTGCCATTTCTAAAACAGTAATGTTAAATTCAACTTCACCAGTAGGAAGGATTCATCACTACCATTCCAAAGATATGAAACATTAAAAAGCTACTCTTCTCTGATCAGGAATTAAAGCTTAAAAGTGTATTAAGGAATTCCCAATGCCGACCTATGAGAGGGGTAGGCCTCACAGTAGCGAAAAACAAAATAGGCTGTTTGTCACTACCAGGTCATGCTAAACATAAAAATACATGTCCTACCTTTTCCTTACACAGGACTCTGCCCTTAGGGTTACTTATGGCCTACCTTAGGGGTGACTTATATGTAATAAAAGGGGAGTTTAAGGCCTGACAAGTAGTTTTAAATGGCGAGTTGTAGAGGCAGTAAACTACACACACAGGCATTGCAGTGGCAGGCCTGAAACAGGTTTGAAAGGACATTTCTGTGGGTGGCACTGATTGTGCTGCAGTCAACTAGTAGCATTTAAGGTACAGGCCCTGGGTATGTGGTATACCACTTAACAAGGGGCTTACCAGTAATCCAAATATAGCAATCAGGTATACACCAATGTCATCATATTTAGGGGAGAAGCGCATGAACTTTAGCACTGGTTAGCAGTGGTATAGTGCTCAGAATCCTACGGCCAACAAAAAGAATCAGCAAAACCTGGAGGCAAAAAGTCTAGGGGAAGACCACCCTAAGGAAGCCAAGTCTAACACAATCCTTGCCAGATTTAGGGAGGAGCGATATTTCTGCAGCCATCATTGTGGGTGTGAGGCCCGTACTATGGATGAGGGAGTTAATTAACCCGAGCAAGTGATACTTCAAATAAAGGTAAAAGATCTTAAAGGTGACTGGCAGGCCCCCCTCCCCCTCCCCCTCCCAAGAGCCATTTTAAGTTCCGCAGCCGAAAAGGACACTTCCATGTCCTGGGTGAGCTTTGGTTCCAAAGGCACCCCAGGGCAGTCCTGAAGGTAAGAGTGGATAGCCATCTGATCTTCCCCCTGCAAGTGTACAGGGCCCGGTAGTAGGCCCTAAAAGCCTCCTTCTTGTCAGATTCTCTGACCGCATAGCCCGAGGCCTCAGTATGTATTTCAGCAATGTGGGAGTGAGCGTTCTGGTGGCAAAGCCTACGGGTCAGCAATGTGCCTACTTTGTCTCCTCATCGAAGTAGTTTTTGCTAGGGTGCCAAGAAGGAAAGTTCCGCTTGTTGACCCAATGTGCATGTAACTGACCTTGAAGCAGTGCAAGCTGCTGTTTATTACGCCCCAAGGGATTACGCTTGTCAATTCCCTCTAGAGTACGAAACTCTTCAAGGAGTTTAGTTTCGAATAAGCATGCTTCACGCAATCTGGGTATCACATTGGAGGAAATGATGTCCCTTATGGTCGCCTTGAAGCCCAAAGCATATGAGGAGGGGTGTCAGGTAGAGCAATGAGTTCAAAATACTGCTGAATTGCATCCTGGATGGCAGTCCTATCTACAGGGTCTTGCAGCAGCTGAGGTGGTCGCCAGTGAGGGGGAGCGCTTGGAGAGCCCGCCTGGAGGGACCAGGTCATTTCTGTCTGTGCATGGTCAGAGTCGATGTCAGAAGCACAAGTTACTAACTTGTGTAACGATATATCTGTAAGAGACAGTAGTTAGTGACAGATTCCTTACCTTAGAATATCCCCAGGCGTCAGGCTGGATCCGGAAAGTTTTTTGCGTAGCAGTACCCTTGCGCGTCGGTAGGCGGCGTCGTGCGGCTCCGCGTCCGTCGTCGGCGTCGTGATCGCCGGGATGACGTCGCGGGCAGTACTTAGGCGCCGCCCTGCGCGCTGACGTCAGTTCTGTACACGACTTTCCGCGCCAGGAACGCAGAGCCATGCAAGAAGCTGACATAGGTGTCTGAAAAATACTAGGGCCCTGAAAGGGATGTCCTTAACCCTAGAAATCAGTTCGCAGAACGGGGAGGATGGGTGGGCGGTAGGAATCTGTCACTAACTACTGTCTCTTACAGATATATCGTTACACAAGTTAGTAACTTGTGCATCTGAAAGAGACACGTTAGTGACAGATTCCTTACCTTAGAATAGATACCCCAGCAATACCAACCCCGGTGGTGGGTCTGCGAACAAAGATCAGACAAGGAAGTCCTGGAGGACAGAACGGCCAAAGAAGCCGTCCCTCCGGACCTGACTGTCAAGGCAGTAATGCTTTGTAAACGTGTGCAGCGAGGCCCACGTAGCTGCCTGACAGATAACCGGCAGCGGAACACCGCGGCCCAAGGCCGTGGTAGCAGCCGTTGCCCTGGTGGAATGGGCACGCAGCCCAACAGGAGGTTCCTTTTAGCCAAAGAATAGCAGGTCTTGATGCACAAGGTAACCCAGCGGGAGATGGTCCTCTTGTGCACCGCCCGACCTTTTGGCGCCCACGTAGCCAACAAAGAGCTGGTCATCCACCCGGAAGTGTTTTGTGCGGTCAATATAGAAAGAGAGCGCACGTTTTGGGTCCAGACGGTGGAGCCTCTCTTCCTCTCTGGAAGGATGCGGAGGCGGAAAGAAGGTGGGCAAAGTGATGGTCTGCCCAATGTGGAAAGCAGTAACCACCTTTGGCAAGAAGGACGGACGCGTCCGAAGAACAACCTTGTCTGGATGAACAGACAGAAAGGGAGGTTTGCAAGATAGAGCCTGGAGCTCACTCACCCGCCGAGCGGAGGTGATGGCCACCAGAAAGGCTGTCTTCAGAGTCAGAAGACGAAGAGGACAGTTATGTAGAGGCTCAAAGGGAGCGCACATTAAAAAGGTAAGAACCAAGTTCAAGTCCCACTGAGGCATCACAAACGGAACAGGAGGGAAGAGGTGAGTAATGCCTTTTAAGAACCTGTTAACAACAGGGGACTTGAAAAGGGAGGGCTGATCAGGGAGCCTGAGGAAGGCCGAGATAGCACAAAGATAACCCTTGATGGTACCCAGGGCAGAACCCTGTTGGGCCAGAGAGAGAAGGAACAGAAGGACCTCAGAAAGAGGGGCAGAAAGGGGATTCACAGCCTTTGCTGTGCACCATGCCACAAATTTGTTCCACCTGCAGGCGTATACCACCTTAGTGGAGGGACGCCTGGCTGCCAGAATCACATCACAAACTTCGGGAGGCAAGTTGAAAGGAATCAACTGCCGCCGCTCAATCTCCACGCAAGCAGGTGTAGACTGGACAGGTTCGGGTGGAGGACCGTCCCCTGCTGCTGCGACAGAAGATCCTCCCGAAGAGGCAGACGGATCGGGGGATCTACGCTCATATTGAGTAGCTCGGGATACCAAACTCTTCGAGCCCAGTCCGGAGCCACAAGAATGACTTGGGCCCGGTCGTGCCGAATCTTCTTCAACACTCTGGGTAGAAGTGGTATAGGCGGAAAGGCGTACAATAGACCGCAACTCCACTCGTGACGAAAAGCGCCGCCGAGCGAGTGCCGCCTTGGAAATTCCAACGCGCAGAACTGATGACATTGCGCGTTCTCTTCGGTGGCGAATAGATCTAACCAAGGCTCTCCCCACTGTAGAAAGAGTCCTTGCGCCACTTCCGAGTGAAGACGCCATTCGTGATCCATCATGCACCTGCGGCTGAGTTCGTCCGCCCTGGCGTTCAGGGAACCTGCCAGGTGTTGAACCACCAGGAACATGCCCTGATGTTCCAGCCATGTCCAGAGGCGCAGAGCCTCCTGACAAAGGGTCCACGACCCCACCCCGCCTTGTTTGTTGCAGTACCACATGGCGGTGGTGTTGTCTGTGAACACCTGCACTACCTTCCCTTTGACAGAGGGAAGGAATGCCTTGAGTGCAAGTCGGATCGCCCGGAGCTCCAGAAGGTTGATATGGAGCCGGGACTCCGCCGGAGACCAGAGGCCTCTGATCTCCGCCTCTCCCATGTGACCGCCCCATCCCAGAAGGGACGCGTCCGTCACAACTGTGTGCTCTGGCTGGGGAAGGGAGAGGGATCTGCCCATGACCCATTGCCGGTTCGAGAGCCACCACTGCAACTGTTTTGCAGTCCCCTCCGAGATCTGGACGTGATCGGACAGGTCGCCCTGGTGCTGCGCCCACTGGAACTTCAGGTCCCACTGCAGAGCCCGCATATGCCATCTGGCATGAGTGACCAGCAGGATGCAGGAGGCCATGAGGCCCAGCAGCCTCAGGGTCATCCGTACCGAAACCCAGGATAAAGGCTGAAAGATCGGAATCATAGCCTGAATATCCCGGACTCGCCGTTCGGGAGGATAGGCCCGAAACTGCGTCGTGTCCAGAACTGCTCCGATGAAAAGGAGCTGTGGAGAAGGAATCAGATGCGACTTTGGCACATTGATGGAGAACCCCAGCGAGTGCAGGAGTTCGGCCGTAGTCTGGAGGTGGGAGACGACTGCCTGGGACGAGCCCGCCTTCAGCAGCCAGTCGTCGAGGTAGGGGAAGACTGAAACCCCTGCCCGGCGCAGATGAGCTGCGACCACCGCCATCACTTTCGTGAACACCCGAGGGGCACTGGTAAGGCCAAAGGGGAGCACGGTGAACTGAAAATGCTCGAGGCCTACCGTGAACCGAAGGTAACGCCGGTGGGCCGGCAGGACGGGGATGTGGAAATAGGCGTCCTGCAAGTCCAACGCTACCAACCAGTCTCCGGGGTCGAGGGCAGTCAAGACCTGAGCTAGGGTGAGCATCTTGAACTTCTCCTTCCGGAGGAAGCGATTGACGTTCCGGAGGTCCAAGATAGGACGCATGTCCTCCTTGTCCTTTTTGGGCACCAGAAAGTAGTGGGAGTAGCAACCACGCCCTACTTCTGGGGTCGGAACATGCTCGATGGCCCTCTTGGCCAAGAGGGCCGTGACTTCCTTCTGTAGAAGCACCAAGTGATCCCCTGACATGCGGTGGAATTGAGGTGGCATGGCTGGGGGTGGTCTCGAAGGGGAGGGAGTAGCCCCTTCGGACAATGTCCAAGACCCACTTGTCCGAGGTGATGGGACGCCAGTGGTGAAGGTGATGGCGGACCCTGCCCCCGACTGGCGTGCTGTGCACCTGAAAGGAGGGACTAGGAGGGCTTGGAGGCCGCGGACGGGTTGGAGGTGGTGGCCTGACCCGCACGCTGGTTGCCCGAACCGCCACGGCGGTATCCACGTCCTCGGCCACGCGAAGGCGCTTGCTGCGCGGGCCGTTGGCCGGGCTGTGGACGTGACTGGGCGCCCCTTCCGTGGCCACGAAAGGGGCGAAAAGCAGACGTTTTCGGAGGGCGCACAACAGCAAGGCCCAGGGACTTAGCAGTAGCCCGTGAGTCCTTGAAACGCTCCAGCGCATGGTCTGCCTTCGAACCAAAAAGACCGACTCCATCAAAGGGCATGTCCATGAGAGTATTCTGGACATCCCCTGAAAACCAGTGGTTCTCAGCCAGGCGTGGCGACGCAGCGCCACCGTCGTTGCAAGCGATCTGCCCAGCGAGTCGGCGGTATCAAGGCCACAGCGGATGGTATATTTAGCCGCATCACGCCCTTCCGCAATAGCGCGGGTAAGCAGTGTCTGGACCACCTCAGAACACTGCGGCAAAACATCAGCCACCGAATCCCACAGGGAGTGGGTGTATCGGCCCAAGAGGCAAGCGATATTAACAGACCGCAAGCCAGCACTGGAGGAAGAGAAAGCCTTCTTCCCAAAGTGATCCAGGCGCTTGGATTCCCTATCCGGAGGGGCGGTAGGGAAGGCTGTTTGGGAGGCAGAGGCTTGGACAACCAAGCTCTCAGGGGTGGGGTGTTGGGAGAGAAACAGGGGTCGCCCGGAGCCGGGCGATGGCGTCGGGCCACGTTCCTATCCACAGGAGCCCCTGTGGTGGGTTTGGACCAGGCACCCAAAAGAACGTCAGTGAGTGCATCGTTGAACGGCAGCACAGGCTCCGAAGAGGAGGCCGCCGGCTGAAGCACTGCAGTCAGGAGGTTAGTCCTGACGGCCACTGTAGGCAACTGGAGATTTAAGGCTCCAGCAGCTCTACGCAACACCGTTGCAAAATTAGCCCCCTCCTCCGTTGCCACGGGAGGAGACAGCATGCCAGAGTCGGGGAGGTATCCAGCCCACTGGCATCCCCAAGTTCCTCAACCCAGTCCGGGTCAAACTCGCACTGTTGTGTGAGAGGGTCGTCAGACCCCTCCCAGCTCTCCTGGTCCTCCTCAGGTTGAAAAGATGGAGGAGGAGGGACATAAGGGACCCAAGGTCTCATCGGCGCCGGAACCGGCGTCGGGCGACGCCGGTCCGGCTCCATGTCCGGACCCGGGAGAACCGGGGAACGACGCCGCCCGGAGCCCCGGACGGCGTCGGAAACGGCACCGGGGACATCGGGCGTCGGCGGAGGCGTGGTTAGGTCAACCGGCGTCGATGGGGGTTGCGGCACCACCGGAACCGGGGTCGAGGCCGGGGCCGGAGCCGAGGCCGGGACGAAGGCTGGTGGGACAGGCGACGCCGGGACCGGAGTCGACGGCGATGCCGGAGCAACCCCATCAGGGCCCGCGGGGCCCGAAGGCGCACCGGAGGGACCTTGAGGCCCGAAGAGGCGGGCCATAGCCGACAAGAATTTCTGTATTTCGGCCGGAGTCGCCCCCGAACCCGGGTAGGACGGGTAATGCGGGGGCAACTCGACAGGCACGTCCGGGGCCGCGGGGGCGGGGACGGTGCCGACAGGGACCTCAGCCGAGTCGCGTGACCGGCGAGGCGAAGTCTTAGAGCGATGACGCCGCTTAGACTTCTTGTGCTTCGACTTACCGGAGGAGCGCGAAGACTTGGATTCCGACAAGCGGCGGGGACTCCGCGTCCGGCCCTCGACCTCTCCCGGGACCGGGGCTTGGTGCGGCGCGGAGCCGACTGCCGGACTTCAAGGAGCTTTCGAGACCGCTCTCGCAAAGCCTTCGGATGAAGTTTCCGGCAGTCAGGGCACGACTTCGTGTCGTGGTCTCGGCCGAGACAGAAGAGACACTCGAGGTGGGGGTCCGTGATGGACATCATACGACCACATTCCTCGCAGGGCTTAAAGCCGGGCATCCCTACGACACCTTAGGAGTCGTGAAGACTCGTTGAAGAAAACAGTGAAAAATTTCACAAAAAGATAGTCAAAAAGTGACTAGGGCACTGCTCTTCCCGGATCTGCGCTTACTGGCGCGGAAAAGAAGAACTGACGTCAGCGCGCAGGGGCGGCGCCTAAGTACTGCCCGCGACGTCATCCCGGCGATCACGACGCCGACGACGGACGCGGAGCCGCACGACGCCGCCTACCGACGCGCGAAGGGTACTGCTACGCAAAAACTTTCCGGATCCAGCCTGACGCCTGGGGATATTCTAAGGTAAGGAATCTGTCACTAACGTGTCTCTTTCAGATATTTGTGCCAATTCTAGGCCACTCAGGAGAGAAAGTGTTAGAAAATGTAATTGATGCTGTAATAGGAATGCTGCTGTTTAAAGGGAGTTTCTAGACCACTGCATACCACAAAAGGGATAATTTCTTATATTTATCTTGGTTATATGGACATAATTTCTTTGTTCTACCTAGGACAATGTGCATCTGAAAGTTTCGGCTACACAAATGGCACACATGAAAACAGGGAAATGTCACACGCAAGCAAACCGAAAACTTGCCAGCAAAGCATATTCTGCTAACAGCCATGGGAGACATGAAGACTGCACAGTAAAAGATAGTCTGCATTAACATTTCTAGTTGCCATACCCAACTTTTTGGACCAACAGGTACGGCATTCCCGGCGAGGGGGGTTGCATAGCACCCCACCAATGTCTCCATTCATTCCCATTGTGTCCCACCTACAGGCCCAGTTTCTTTGTACAGGTATCTCCCGTAGTGTCAAGATCTCCAACGCGACCGGCTCAATACTCCTCAGTCCACCCTTTCTGTACCATCCTCTACTGGTTCCCCAGCCGACTCAGGGAATTCCCATTCGTAGACTACCTCCGTTCAGAGGAGCGTGATGGGTCGGATGAGAACCCCTTGTGCCTCCTCTCTTTGGAGTGCTCTTTCCTCGGCCTGAGCCAAACGAATGACATCATTCACCCAGGTTTCCAGGCAAGGGGTTCAGGGCGACTTCCAAGCCATGACTTCACACCGTCTGGCCAAGGCCAGAGCTAACTCTATAAATCTATTCCTCACCTTCTAGGAGTCCGGGCTGTGGAAGAGGCCCAGGAGGCAGATCAAAGCTGCTTTATCAAATAATCTATTCCTATTGAGTCTAGCTACAACCTCGCCCCAGAACCCAGTGAGTCTGGGGCATCCCCAGGTCATGTGGTCAAAGTCTGAGTCCAGCGCTGCACAGCAAGGACATCTCCTAGGGTCCCCACCATTTACAATCATAATCCTATGAGGGGTAAGGTAAGTCCTATGGGTATAGATGTACTGTAAATATTTAAGGCGTAAGTTGCAAGCAACCTTCTGCGGATAAGCAAGTACCCTCTTCAAGTCAGCGTCCAACACGTCCCCACCCAGTGCAATCGTCCAGCGGGCCAGGAAGGCATCTAGTGGTTTCAAGACTAGTCCATTGAGTGCCCTGTAAAACCATGTGACCAGGAAGGTGCCCGCACCCAATGTCAAGAAGAGGCAAAGGACCGCATTCGTGGGTGGCTCCACTTTCGCAGTGCCCCACAGGTCTCGTAAAGCACGAACAAGTGCTTCGTAAGTAAGAAATTGACCTGGAGCCTGCTCCACCAGCTCTCCGAACGGGACTAGAGCATTCACCTGGAAGCAGTCTCCCAGGGTCACCAGGCCCACCTCTGTTCATGAATCCAATTGCCCTGCAGTTAAGAGGCTCACCATGGGGGAGCCCACCAACGGGAGCTCAGGGGCGTAAGAAGTCGCCACCCCAGTGTGTCGCAGCCCTCATTTTCAGCAGGTCAGGGCAGAACACAGCAGGATACTTTTGAAGAGGCAGGACACATTAGGAATGGTTTACAGAGTTTATTCAGTAAACAGGAACGACCCCTGAAAACACCAGCCACTCTCCACAGCAACTGCTATCTCTCTCTCTAGCCTACATTCCAGAACAGCATCAGAGAGGACAGGTTGCTAGGGAGCAGAAGGCATTCCAAGGCATTACATAGAAATACAAAGATAACATGAAAATGCATGAGAAGAATATAACACATCTCCCCTCTTAAGAAATTTCCAAACAAAATATGGTTAATATTATGAACATATGAAATCATCATATTTTTTTGGCATCACTCTGACACCTCCAGAACCAATTCTGACTCTAGATGAGGGCACATCCCCTGAACCAGAATCCGAATCGTGTGCATCAGCATCCCGCTGGACCTTTAATGACACCGCCACTTCAGTACTAGTGCATGGCGTTACTTTTCTGGTGTTCCACCATTTGCCATCAGACACTTTCACTCAATTGCCCTTCACAAGAACAACCTTTTTAGGACACGACCATTTCGAACAACCTTTTCTTGCCTTGTCACCCAAAAACACTCTAACAAACATGCCCTCAGTGAAAAGACGCTTGGATTTCACAATATTCTTATTGTGCCTTTGACAATAAGCTTTCTGGTACTTATCCACTCTACATTTTACATCCTTCACATCAATGTCACATTTCCTGCTCTGTTCATCCAAGCTGGTACTGCTAAAGAGCAAGGTATTCTGCCCTTAAGTAATGAAAAAGGTGTCTCCTTAGTCACAGAATGAGGAGTGGTGCGATATGACCATAACATATCCTTGACCTGTCGCTTCCAACATTCACCACTCATGCATGCTAGTTGAACACACTCCACCAAAACTCTATTAAAGCGCTCAACAAGGCCGTTTCTCCTGGGATGATAGACAGGGGTTCTGGTATGTTTGATACCCCATTTAACTAAAAACCTTTCAAACTCCTCTGAGACAAATTGGGGACCATTATCCGTAACAATCTCGGCAGGACAACCTTCTCTCCTGAAAATGTCATCACAAAAAGAAATGACACCACTGAATTTGACCTCTCTCACAAAAGCTACTTCCGGTCACTTAGAAAAATAGTCGACCATGACTATGTCAAACCTTTCATTCACATTCAAGGTATCGAATGGTCCACAAATATCGATGGCAAGTTTGTCCCAAGGACCCTTCGGTAAAGGGGAAGAAACAATGGTAGTTTCTTGAGAAGAGTGAGTCTTGTCACTACATGCACACGCTATGCAGTCACGAACATATCTTTCAATTTGGATATCCATCCCAGGCCACCAGACATCCTCCCTAATTCTCCTTTTCATAGCAGACATTCCACCATGTCCTTCATGCATGACATTCAATAATCTTTCTCTCAGCACCCCCGGAACCACTAACCTACATCCTCTTCACAGCAAACCATTCTCCACATTTAACTCAGACCAAATTAACTTAAAAGACTCCAATTCCTTGTGCAACCTCCATCCTTGTTCACATCCTAAAACTTCTTTGATTTTTATAAACACTGTATCTTCAGAAACCGCTTTCCTCCAATCTTCTTCACTGATGGCACTGCATACCTCTTTCACCTCCGCCACCATCCATTCGTCATCATCCTCATCTTGTATATTATCCAAAGGTAATCTGGATATACAAATCAGCATTAAAATTTTTGGCACCAGGAACATATATTACTTCAAAGACCTACTCCTGAATGTGGTACAACCACTTGGCAATCCTAGGTGTTGCTTTGGCAGCACCTCTTGTGGAGAAAAGATCTACTAAGGGCTTGTGGTCCGTACGTAATTGGAACCTGGTTCCCCACACAAAAATGCGGAAATATTGCACACCCCACCAACATGCCAGAGCCTCTTTCTCGATGGTGGAATAAGTGTGCTCTGCACCCTTCAATGTGCGAGAAGCGAAAGCTACCACTCTCTCATTGCCCTTGTGTACCTGAATGAGCACCGCACCAAGACCATGGTTGCTTGCATCAGTAGAAATGATAGTTTGATCTTCAGGATCAAATGGCTTAAGAGTGACTGCGCTTTATCGCCTCAAAATTAATCTGACAATTTTTAGACCACTCAAATTTGACGCCCTTTTTCATAAAATTTCGCAAATCGTGTACTTTCTCAGAAAAATGGTGCACAAACTTTGACTAGTACTCTGCAAGACTGAGAAAAGACCGGAGTTGATCTTTGTCACACGGAGCAGGTGCTCTTTCTATGGCTTCCACCAAACTCCGCTTGGGCTTGACTCCATCACAAGTTAAAGTGTGACCTAAATATTCAACTTCCTTTAAACCAAATTTGCACTTTTCCAAAGCTATAGTGAGACCAGCGTCAGATAGTTTCTTTAACACCACTTCCAAAATCTCATCATGCATGGCCTTATTACACCCCCACACCAAAACGTCATCCTGAAATACTAAAACGTTTTTCAAACCAGATAAAACAGCTTGCATAACTCTTTGGAAGACGGCAGAAGCCGATGCCAAGCCAAATGGCATTCGAATAAACTGAAATGCACCTTCAGGGGTTATGAAAGACGTAACATGTTTTGAATCCTCATGCAACAACACCTGGTGGTAGGCATTGGATAAATCGAACGTAGTGAAATACGCACCCCCTTTTACACTTGCTAACATCTCACTAATGCGGGGAAGAGGATGTCGGTCAATCCAGATGTTGTCATTCAAGTCTCTCAAGTCTATGCACATCCTGATATTGCCATTGGGTTTCTTGGCCAAAACAATTGGACTCAACCATTCGGATGCCTCAATGGACTCGATCACTCCCTCCTTGCAAAGCCTCTGCAATTCAACCTTGAGTTTGTCTCTTAACATCAAAGGGGCATTTCTAACTTTGCGTACCTTAGGTACTGCATTCTCCTTCAATATAATACGGTGTTTGAATTTTTTTAAACATCCTAATTTTTTCCTAAACAGTTCAGGAAATTTGGTAATCCAAACAGTATTGTCCACAGATGATGTCACTAGTACCTGTTGCGGATGATTAGGGTCTAACACAATATCAAGAGCCCTTTGTTCCTTCCAACCCAAAAGAGATCTACCTTTGTTTACAATATACAGTTTGGCTGTAGTTTTCCTGTCTAAAAAACACATTTCTGTTTCAACATAACCCAGAACAGGTAATTTGTCACCACAATACCCTTCAGAAATTACATCAGTGGGATGTAAATCATCTAGTTTGCCACCCAATTCTTCCCAAATGAATTTATCAATGATGATGAATGGGGAACATGAATCCGCCCAGACTTGTACATCCTTCCCCTTAATTTTGATTACACATTTGGGTGGACGATAATTATCATACTTGCCCCCTTCACACTTAAGCACTTGATCGGTCTCTATCACCATCACTTCTATATTGTCATCATCACTATCACATGAAACATCTTCCCTTTCAGATGGTTCAACTTGCTTTACTAGATTGATAGACAGAGGGAAAAGGAGATTCAGAGCTTTTACACAATCTAGCAAAATGACCAAACCTTCTACATTTGTAACATCTACTCTTAATAGCTGGACAATGATTTGCATCCGCAGTGTGCCTTGAACTACCACACCTAAAACATGACTTGGGCCTGAATTTTATTACTTCTGGTTTCTCTTCCGAAGTTATTTTCTCATCAATTTTCTTAACACCTTTCTTGATGTTATGAACCGTTTCATCTTGACTAACTTTCTTAGAAACTGTGCTTAACTCCTTCACATATCTGGAGGTATTCTCCATTCTCTTAGCCACTGATAAAGTTTTCTCTAAAGAAGGATCTTTCATGCCAAGTAATTTTTCTTGGATTTTAAGATAAGACATTCTATTAATTAGTTGATCCCTAATTATTTCATCTGTCATGTCTCTAAACTTACAAGTGACAGCCAACATTCTTAAATTAGCTACATATTGCTCTATAGACTCGCCTGGAGACTGTGTGCGTGAAAATAATTTATGCCTTTCTACCACTACACTGACTTTTTTCCCAAAACTTTCTTCTAAGGCCTTCAGAGCAATTTCATAAATATCAATTGTTGTATATGTAGCTTTAAGTGATTAAGCTTGTTTTAGAAGGTATTGTTGGTTACCTTAGAGATAGAATGTAGGGGATGTTTCCAGGTGATGTGAGTATTCCAGCCAGTACTGTTGCTGCTGCTGGAAGAGGCACACCTGTTTCCTGTAGGAGTAATAAAGGATACTTTACTGCTATCTTCTCCTGTGTGATCTATACAACAATTTGTGGCGACGAGCTGGAGGACATCAAACCTACCCTCGACTTCAAGAAATTCCGGATTTCTTCGCGGAAGATACAATTTTGGACTACAGTGTCTAAGACCGTTAATTGAATAACAAAAGATTTAAGAACTTGCGAGAAGCTGTCAACGAGGAAAACTCAAGGAAAGGTAAAACCTTCTTACCGAAGGACTATTTTTTATGCTTATTCAGCGTGGGATTTCCGATCCGCTGAAATCGTTGAGGGATCCGGTATCTTTTGAATGTAGCGCATGATTCTATCGGTGCTCGCGCTTCCTGCAGTCTCGCTGTAGGCAGTGACGCAAGTGGGTGACTGTGCGCACTGGAAAGAGCGTCCCTCTACGTGCGTACACGACGCGATGTAATTAACGAGGTCACGCAGCGTGACCCACAACGGAGGCCATTTCTCAACTTTGAGTCAGTTGCAAGTCGAGTGACAGCGCGAAGTCAATTTCGAGTCGAGTAAGAGCGTACTTCACACGCTTAAGAGTGAAT
The DNA here is from genome assembly GCA_963921515.1 of Calotriton arnoldi. Classification (NCBI taxonomy): domain Eukaryota; kingdom Metazoa; phylum Chordata; class Amphibia; order Caudata; family Salamandridae; genus Calotriton; species Calotriton arnoldi. The sequence continues at coordinate 44,642 of CAWUFW010023567.1, forward strand.
AACCCCTTTAGGGATCACTTTTCAACAGGAAACAGGTGGGAAGTCTATTACTTATGTGAATACGTATATTTGAACTAATTAACGTATTTTTATTGTGAAAGTTTTTTTTTATTATTGTTTTTTTTTCTTTAAAAAAAAAAAAGAAAAAAAGGGGGAAGAAATACAATGGCACAGCAAAATTTCACGATTAATCCACCTCACAATTTTTGGATTTCTGGTCGGGAACCATCAATGAATTGGTCTGAGTGGAAAGAATACTTTGAAAACTACATTGCAGCAATAGATGAAGATAAAAAAATGTCCGCAGACCAGAAAAAAAGAATTCTTTTACTTTCCTTAGGACCCATAGGTCTGAAAACTTATAATAGAATGCCGAAAAGCACTATTGCAGGTGATGCAAATGCATTTTTGATAGCCTTATTTTTTTGTAGGGAGCAGTGGTGGTAAGTTTGTACCTATTGTTATCCAATATATAAAATAGGGGGATGTGTTGTATATGTAGCTTTAAGTGATTAAGCTTGTTTTAGAAGGTATTGTTGGTTACCTTAGAGATAGGATGTAGGGGATGTTTCCAGGTGATGTGAGTATTCCAGCCAGTACTGTTGCTGCTGCTGGAAGAGACACACCTGTTTCCTGTAGGAGTAATAAAGGATACTTTACTGCTATCTTCTCCTGTGTGATCTATACAACATCAATATTGCTATCACCTGCTCCGCCAGCCTCACCTTCAGTATTCTCTTCAACACTGATAGCTTCCACCAAGGGTAAGGTTTTTAGAACATTCCTGCCCTCTAATCCTAAAAATTGTTTAAGAATCGCTAATTTCCTCTTAGACACATATACATCACCACCTATGGCTTCTAAATACGGTTCGAATGTCTCCTTCCAGTCTTCCCAAACCATGTAAGGTTGGCCTGGGCTTTGTAGGAAATAAGGTGGAGCAGGAATGACTTGTGTTGTCATAATTAAGAAAATATAAGTGCCTCTGCGTACAGCTAATGTTTAAAACAAACCAAAGATTCACAAATAAATTGTTGTCACTGTCCAAAGCACTGTATGAACTTGACTCTGGAAAATTACTGTCTGAATGCGCAATGTAAAAGGATCAGGATACAGTACCAAATATCACACAGCCGATTTTCCACACAATTGTTTTCAAATGCTGGAAACCTTGTAAAATGACCAAAGGTGTGCGTGTCACCGGTGCAAAGCGTGTATAAAATTCCACAGACTCGCTTTCAATGACACGTATATTCCTCACCGGAGATTATACTCCCAAAATTAAGCGGCACGCTTAATTAGCGGGGAAAAAAAACTCGGTGTAACATGGACTGCAGCAAGATAACACGCAAGTTCCTGGTGTGCGTGTCACCGAAGTTTTCTCCTACAAAAATGGCGGCACACTTCCTGCGTGCATAGCGTGCGTGCGTGCTGTGCGAGCGTCACGACTTCCGCCTGGCTCCAAAACGGTGGAACGTCTAAGGCAGCGTGTTGGCAACAGATCTCTCGGCAGCAACATTCAAATGGCACCAAATCGAGGAAAGAAAGCGGCGGGCAGACCTTCCGACAGTTGCTCTCACAAGTAAGCTTTCAGGTTTTTTTCAAAATAGTTGAAAATTGGTACCTGTATCCACAGGCTGGTTGGACACTAGGCGATCCTCCAGTGCCAAACAATGTCTTCTTTAGCAAAGCAAAAGACTTTTCAGGGGTCGTATACAATCCAACAATGGTTCATCTCCAATAGCGATGATAAGAAAGTCCTCCTCAGCTTGTAGCTTTCTTAAAATGGACATCTCATCCTCGTCGCCAATTTTGAAGAGGCAGGACACATTAGGAATGGTTTACAGAGTTTATTCAGTAAACAGGAACGACCCCTGAAAACACCAGCCACTCTCCACAGCAATTGCTATCTCTCTCTCTAGCCTACATTCCAGAACAGCATCAGAGAGGACAGGTTGCTAGGGAGCAGAAGGCATTCCAAGGCATTACATAGAAATACAAAGATAACATGAAAATGCATGAGAAGACTATAACAGATACCCGAGCGGGGAGCTCAGTATTGCCAGGCTTCACAGCAACAGCTCTTGGTTGCACTCAATGTCTATCTGGCCAATTTTTGAGAGGCCTGGGCCATCGAGCCACCTCATGATCCATGGAGTTGGACCACAAGGAAGTACAACTCAAAATCTGGTACCACCCCAATCCTCCCTCCAGTGTGGAAGGCATGGAGGGTAGCCAATGTGACTCTCTGCCATTTCAAATCAACTCCCGGAGAAGTGCGTTGAGTCCCCGAAGCCAAGTCACCGGGATCCTCACCAGGAGGTTTACGTAGAAATAAAGTCTTGGGAGCATGACCATTTTAGAAAGCGCTATTCAGGCCTAGGTGGGCAACCTGAGGGAGCACCAGAAAGTTACCATACCCAACTTAATGGCTATTAAACCACTTGGGTTTATGTGAAGTAATCTAAAAACCTAATTATAGAGTGCAGAGGAGGACTGTTCCACGTCCTTTTGCTTGACTCAACTTAATGGCTATTAACACACTGGGGTTTGTGTGCAGTTATTTAGAAACCCAATTAGAGGAGGTGCTCAGGAGGACCGCTCAACCTCCTTTTGAATTACCTTTCTGTGAAGAAGCAGCAGGTACGATATAAATATTGTATAATTCTCAAGCTCAAAATAATGGACGAGGCATGCTTCTTACAATCTATGAACCAATGGCATCGATAGCATGAAATAATGTGATTTGTTTTTATGAAACAAGTAATACCAACAATATTTAATCTATTGCCAAAAAACATTCATTAGTTGAATCTATTTGTAACCGTTGATTCAGCATTTATATGGAGAGAGACCGCAACCCATGCAAAGCATTGGGGCCCTCCGTGGGAGATGAAAGGGTGTCTCCATTAGACACTGTTATTGTAGCAGCAGAGCTCCTGTCTTCTGAAATTATACAATTATGTATAAGTCAAATCAAATCAAATCAAAAACAGCTTTATTCGGAGTAATATTTACATCCATAAAAGCATACAGTAGGACAATAAATTCAGCATTCATAGAAGGAAATAATGAAGTTCTCAAGAAGAAATACAAGAAAAATAAATTAAAACTATTGTACATGTAAAATATTGATTTGAAAAATGTGCAAAACTACAAGGATCTCCATAAAATAGTTGTTCAAGCATTTTATAAAAAAGGCACAATATCCTAAGGCTTTGTTAAAAATATCTAGGGTTGGGCACCATAAACAATCGATTGTTTAAGGTTAAATATAAAATCGTTAAAATCCAAGTCAGGTCAGAAAACACAAATGATAAAAACAAGTATACAAAACTTATCACAATTATGTTACATAATTCAATGACATAAAAAGGGACAAATCTTATTTTCCTAAATGTGTTACGTGCTACTAAAACCAAAAAAACAATCCATTATATATATGAGTGCCAATACCTGACAGCAGCCTTTAAAAGAAAAAGTTGATCAGATAGGCCAGAGTCATAAAACATACCAATGATTAAAACGGATATACGGAACTTATCACTATTACTAAACAAATTTAAAAATCACATTGTGTTCCGATACCTAACAACAGCCTTTAAAAACGAGGAGATGATCATAATAATCTGTTCATTTTCCAACAGTTGTAACCTAAGTAAGGCTGTTCTACATTGTTTTAAGCCCCAGCTTCTTAGGGTGGGCATTAAGAACTTTTTCCTTGGTACAACATAATATTTGCAGAACAGAGTACAATGCAAGGTTGTTTGTATTGAAATATCATCGCATGGACATATAGGCAACCTTTCTGACCAATCATTTTTTTCAGGAAATGTGATCAACCTAAAGAATGACCCGCAGCGAAAGCGAGCCAAAAGCATGCGACAAAAGCTACTCTGAACCAATATCAAATAAGGTTGTAAGCCTATACATGTGGTCATCAAGTGATTGTCCATGACTGTTTTTTTCCCCTCTCCGCTAGCCAACGCTTATTCTCAAGATGGTTCAGGCAGTTGTCTCTTAGCGTTTTTCTAGATACCATTTCCAGGGTACTCGGGAGTCAAAATATTCTGGGTGGCCAATTTCATATGTGAATCTTTTTATATAGTTAATCCATGTCATATTAGCCACTCTATCTGATTTAAGGCAATCAGAAATTACATCTCTGTTAAAACCGGTCTCCACCGATGCCCAAACCTTATGCCATAATAATAGGGGGTTAATTTTGATGGTATCAGAAATATAAGGAAGGCCAAGTTCCCTGTGACAGCTAAAAGTAGCGGTGGAACTAGGAACAGCCAACAAGTAACGAATAAAAGTATTTTCGCAGCATTGGATTTGTTCTGCTTCTTCAATGCCCCAGATGCCAGCTCCATATGTCCCTGTTGGGATACATTTGGATTTATAAATGGCCAGCAACTCTGGGACTGGCCTGCCACCTAGTTTCTTAGAAAAGTTGGTAACCGCTCCTATAGCTCTTAAGAAGTTCAATTTTCTAGCCTTCATGGCCGCTTTCCAAGTCCCCTTCCTATCAAAGGTTATACCTAAGTATGAAAAGGTATCTGTACTTTCGATTTTTTTACTATCAATAAAAATGTCACATATCTTTTTCCTGTTTGTACCACAACTCATGGTATATGTTTTAGTGATATTTACCCTTAAACCCCTATCATTCATATAGGCAACAAAGTTACTAACAGACCAGAATCCGAGAGAAAGCACTGGAATGGATCATCTCGTTCCTCGCCGGAAGAACCCAGAGAGTCCGCCTCCCCCCGTTCAGATCCGAGGCCACCGAGGTCATCTGCGGCGTTCCACAAGGATCTTCACTCAGTCCAACCCTCTTCAACGTCTACATGAGCCCCCTCGCAGCCATCGCACGCCAACACAACCTCAACATCATCTCCTACGCCGACGACACCCAGCTGATCCTCTCCCTCACCAACGACCCCACCACCGCCAGAGCCAACCTACACGACGGGATGAGAGACGTCGCCGACTGGATGAGGAACAGCCACCTTAAACTGAACTCAGACAAGACGGAAGTCCTCATCCTGGGCTCATCACCCTCCGCCTGGGACGACTCTTGGTGGCCCCCGGCCCTGGGCACCGCGCCCAAACCAACGGACCACGCACGCAACCTGGGCTTCATCCTGGACTCCTCCCTGTCGATGACCAGACAAGTCAACGCCGTCTCATCTTCGTGCTTCAACACCCTGCGCATGCTCCGCAAGATCTTCAGATGGATCCCCACTGAAACCAGGAAGACCGTCACCCAGGCACTCGTCACCAGCCGACTGGACTATGGGAACACCCTCTACGCCGGAACCACAGCCAAACTTCAAAAAGACTCCAGCGCATCCAGAACGCCTCCGCACGACTCATCCTGGACATCCCCCGACACAGCCACATCACCGGACACCTGAAAGACCTGCACTGGCTCCCCGTCAGCAAGAGAATCACGTTCAGACTCCTCACCCACGCACACAAGGCCCTCCACGACCTGGGCCCCAAGTACCTCAACGACCGCATGACCTTCTACACGCCCACCCGCCAGCTACGATCAACCAGCCACGCCCTCGCCACCGTACCACGCATCCGCAGAGCCACCGCCGGAGGAAGATCCTTCTCCTACCTGGCAGCCAAGACCTGGAACTCCCTCCCCACTCACCTTCGGCAAACCCAGGACCATCTCTCCTTCAGGAAGCAGCTCAAGACCTGGCTGTTCGAGCAGTAACTTACCCCCTCCCCCAGCGCCTTGAGACCCTCCCGGGTGAGTAGCGCGCTCTATAAATGCCGTGATTGATTGATTGATTGATTTGTAGTCCTAATTGCGTCCGCGCCATTATCACTGCGTCGTCCGCATATAAAAGGATGGGGACGGGAGTGTCCTTTATGGTTGGGTAATCACATTGATATGTGCTCAAGTGTTGTCCCAGACTGTTAATATAAAGTGAGAAAAGCAGAGGGGCAAGTATGCACCCCTGCCTGACTCCTTTTTTATAGGGAACTTAGGTGAGCACTCCCCCTGTCTCCCAAAACGGACCATCGCCCCGGCTCCCCTATATAATTCCTTAATGAACGTTAGCAGTGGTGGATCGACCTTTAATTCTTCAAGAATGGTCCATAATTTTTCATGTTTAACACAGTCAAATGCGGAACTTAGGTCCACAAAGGTAAGAAAAAGTTTACCCTTCTTTGCTCTTGTATATTTATCTATGATTAATGATAGGTTGAGTCCCTGCTCCGTTGTACCTAGGCCTGGGCGGAATCCGTATTGAAGATTTGATAGGACTCCCATGTCTTCAATCCATGTCTGGAGTTTATTTAAAATGACCCTCCCTGCGACTTTCATGAGAGCATCTAGTAAGGAAATGGGGCGATAACAGCTTGGTTCATTTCTATCCCCTTTTTAAATATGGGGATCACAATGGCATCCATCCACGTGGGAATGAACCTATAATGATTACAGCTGTTTAGGACATTTGTTAAGATTGGGGCCCACAGCCCCACGTTCGAGTTGTAAACATCCACCGGGATACCATCTGGGCCCGGTGCTTTCCCTGAGGTACTTTCCTTTAACGCTCTAATAACCTCCTCAAGAGAAATGTCAATGTCTAGGGAAAGGGTCCATATTTAATGTTATCTTCGGTGCCCAATACTGCGCTTACTGTAATGGTTTCACTAACGGTCTCTTCATTATATAGTCCCATAAAGAATTCTGCCCACTTTTCTCCTGTGATGGCCGTGTCTATAATATCGGTCTCTCTATTAATAAAAAGGGAGCATTGACCGCTTTCCAGAATCCAATATTATCTTTCCTTAAGCAGGCTTGATGTAAGGACTCCCAAGCTTCCCTTTTTAATTGTACTTTCCGTTTCTTTAGGGCTGATCGATATGATATTCTGGCCTGCCTTATTTTTTCCTTGCATCTAGGCGCACTATGCAAGGTATTTTTCAGGAGAGTGTGCGTCTTTGTACATTCTTTATCAAACCAGCCCAAAGGACTGCGCGATACATCTCGCTTTTCCCTAGTTAATAGTTTCCGAGCCTCATTAGTAATCTTAAGGAAAGCATAAAATATTTCTTCATCATCCCTGCCCTGTGAGAGGCATACATCTATTTCCTCTCTCGTTTTCTTGAGTAGTCGTTGGAGGAATGCCCCGGGATCCACTTTTGCCCAATTTAAGGTATACCCGTTAGTACTTGCAAGATGAATATCAAAATTATATCGTGTATTCCTATTAATTCCTCTCGCCAAGCCTCTCAATAAGAGATTTAAACAAATTGGGTAGTGGTCACTCATTGCAATGTCAAGGGTATTACAGGTGAGTACATTGCAAGAATACCTCTTAGACAATAGAACAAAATCAATAATTGAGTTACAACCCCTACCATTAAAGGTCGTTTGAAAGGGTATCGGGGTGAGCACAACTCATTTGCATATCCTAAATCAAATTGGAAAATCATTTCATTTAACAGGTCCCCAATGTTTGAATGGGCAAAATGTGGGGTGTATCTTCTCTGTCCTTACCCAAACCACAAATGCCCTGTTCACTATGTTTGCACAAATAACAGTTAAAATCACCAGCCCATATGATAAACATATCCCCGGACATTTTGCCTTCAATATGTTTTAAAATTCGACAAAGGTCGGTGAAAACATTCGTTATCAAAGTTTTAGGAATATTATTATAAAAATTTATCAGTACAACGTCCTTTTCCCCACCCATGTTCATTGTCAATATCTGATAAAACTCACTGGCATTTACACTTTTACGTTGTTAACCCCTGCCACATTAGAAACATAGGTGCATAAGCCCCCTTTATTTCGCCCCTGTTTAGTTGTAGTTGCTGGGATGTTGAAAGTTTGAAAGCCTTGTAAGTGTATATCCCTAACTGCCCACGTTTCTTGGAGGCAAATTATGGCATGTTCCTCTATGAGCGTTAGCCACTGATGATCTCTGGCTTTAGCTGCCAGCCCTGCGATATTCCAGGTTAATATTTTACACATCCCACTATTATTTGGCTTAGTCAGTTCTCCTTCGGCAATCCTTTGCAGCCCATATGTGGTGTGTTCATTAAAACCTTTATCAGTACTACTTTGAATATTAGGTGGGTCAACACATATGTCCCCCCCCCCCATAATTTTGTCTTTGTTGGGTATTTTGCCTTCTGCTTTCTCATCCTGAGTGCGAGTATCATGTTCCCTAGAATACATGGGGTCGCCCCTTTGAACCTCACACCCTTGGTTTGGAGCTAGTCAATCCAGCTCTTCCAACGAGGTTAGGGGTTCAAAGCGATTACAGAGTGCAATATTTCCTCGAGGTAAGGGTTCTATGTGGGAATCCCCTACAGGTTTTTGGCATCGGGCCTGCAGGCGAGTGAATGAGGTGGATAAAAAGCTCCTAGCGGTAGTACATTAATTCCATAATTGTTGTAGAAAGAGTTCCCTGTCTTAGTTAAAATGGCATGTACTAACATGGGGTCACTAAACGTCAGAACTATGCAGTCTCCCTGAAATTCTTTTTGTTCTTTGCCCAGCCAAGCAACTCGTCTTGCCATTTTAAATTTTTTAAATAGCGTATCACAAGAGCCAAAATGTCTTCCCAACCAATGGAGTGATTTATTGCGAAGTTCACTCCATGATTCATGTCCCGGGGTCAACAAAGTAGGGACATTAGCGAGAATTACAACATACGGCGTTGCAGCCGGGGGCAAATCAAGGCGATTACACAATACATGGTCCGGGTTAAGCCTTGGTCCCATGGACGTTATCCCCATACTGTTTTTAGATCTGGTGTTTTCTACGGACAATCTATTAGGCCCAATATCATTATATATATCCGTAGTGCCTAAAACGGGTCCAGAAGGTGAGGGTCTGATGTTAATCTCCCTCTCAACTATGGTTGGGATGACTATTTGATTCGTGCTAATGGGCCCATTTGGACGTGATTCTGTCTGTGTAGTCGGGGAGATACCCACTCTTTTATTAATGTTACTTTTTCCCATTAGGTGTCCCTCTAAGTTTGCTACTCTCTCGGTCAATTTTTCTAGGGCTCCCACCATGTAGCTATGCAATGCATCTATACTTTTAGATATATTTTCCAGTACCAGTGTTTGTCCCTCCATTTGGGCTGTCAAGGTAGTTTTCCCAGTAATAGCTGAGTTTTTACGGACAGGCTGTTTTGAAGGTAGCAATTTACCAGGGGTTTTCCTTTTCTTGCCTTGCGTATGTTTGGCCCGCTTCGCCGGGTTTTGCACTCCCGTTTTATGTGCTTGGGGGCTTTCTCCCTTGCTCGGGTTTTTCATACGCTTAAGGGGGGGTCATAAATCCTCCGCTAAGTCGCTCACATCTCCCCCATCTATGAGGGCTGTAGTTTCTAATGTACTATCGTTTTGAGTACCCTGAGCTATGTGGATCTCTCTTAGGGTTGTTGTGGCATTAAGACTGTAACCTCCCGCCTCCTCCCGAGCCCCGCCTTCCCTTAGATAGGGTTTCCTCTACTGTGTTAATTTGGTCTTCAATAGCCCCCATAGCCCCGGTGAGGTAAGACAGCAGTGATGTTTGACCTGGTACATTTACTATGTTGCCTACATGGCTCAACTTCCTTTTGGACATTGTTAAGGCTCTCTAATTGCAAACATACAATTCAGGGTGCTTACTTGAACAGGTAATCCTTAGTCCTTAGTCCAAATGCGAGTCAGCTATAAGGCTATGAGGCTTTAGAGGGCTGGCCCAGCCCGGCCTCATTCGGCCCCTGACGGGCACGGACGGGTCCGCCCTTGGTCCGGGCTTCGTCCGGGCGCACCCGCGCGCGTCCGCGCTGCGGTGTTCGCGCTGGGGATATGTAGGCGCCTCCTGGCGCTGGGACGGTGACGGGCACAGCAAGGGAGTCTGGGGAGTGTAGTCCGACACTCTCCCTGACCCACGAGGATCTCCCAGTTTTCAGTGGGCTTGGCCCCCTCCTCAGCCCTGGCGTCGCAGTAGAAGTCTTTTGCAGGGACTCACAATTTCGTTTCCTTACAAACAATACTACTTTTCCCAACCACTCGTCCTGTTAGGCAGAAAGTAGGTCTTTTTTAAATGTATTAATGAGCCATCCACCCCACTAAAGCTTAGTTCATCTGTGTATTACGATAGCAAAGGTAATGACTGTGGTGAAGAAAAGGAAACAACTGCTTATTCAACATCTAAATTCCCTTCGGGCTTCCAATACATAAAACAAGCCTGAGGTCACTGGTTGCTGATACTCTTAAATGCAATACGGAGCGTGATCTACTGATGTGTGAATGGTTCACTGGAAAGCAATGCTGGATATTAAGAAACAGAACAGTGAAAAAAACCACACAATTTAGAAAAACAGGTTATTAGTGATCTATAATCAGGTTACGCTATCCAATACTGTCCTTGTAACATAGCTCTTAGTGTTGTTTGATCAGACTGTGCCTTGGGATAGAATGACTATTTCATTGTGGGAACCAGTGGCATGTTCATGATCACCTGTGCTTGGGTAGCTTCATTCTTAAGCATTGTTCTGAGACCTCAACAACCTCTTGGTCGACATTTTCTGGGGGTCTGGGCAGATGTAGAGTTTTACTCCATAAACTATGTTTACCTCTGCCAAAGGGTGGACCTTTTCACCTGACTTTGAGGCTTATTATCTTGCAGTCCAGCTTCGTGGACACCACAGTGACTGCAAACTGTGGGTGAGGTAGCAGGGGATATACAAGGTTCCTTGGTGGGGCCATGATTACAGAGGCCTTATTTGACTATTGTAAACTGGACACCGAAAGCCCTATCTCGAGGAAGGTATACAAGTATTGCTGGGGCAAGTAGTCAAAGATCAGCCCATATGTGCCATATGCACCCGAGCTGCCTCTCTGGTATCTCCTCAGACTCTCAGAAATGTCTATAACAATGCACCTAAAGATTAAGTTAGGTGCGTGCATAATGCATGTGTGTGGCTTATATGACCCAAGATTGTTGACAGATTTTGTGCGACTCAGAGAAAAATCAGATCTGTTGATGGGTTAATGTTCAAAGAATTAAACTCACATGGGGAACAAAAAATATGACTCCTAAGACTGATGGTGGGCTTTGGTGACTCTCAGAAACGAGTTATAGAACTGTATCAACCTCTTAGAACTTTATTTATATGTGTACTGAGTAACCTGAGAACGAGATGGGGAACGGATTCTGTAGGAGCATTTACAGATAAAGATTAGACCTCAGCACTGAGTTTTGCAGCAAAGGTTTTGAGAAATGGAAAGTTCAAACTACTTCAATTTATACCTAGGTGTTTACACAACATTTACCCTCGTGACCTTCATTCCTGTCCTCGATGTGGGTGCTCGCCTTTTCCAGCAGGAATTCTGGTTTACTTCAGTGGAGTAGGTCAAGGCTCTTACAGTAAGAAATGTCACATTTGAGGCCAGGGTATGCCGTTTAGGCTGATATCTTGGGCCCAAGGCTGAGAGGCCTGCCTACAAATTTATCGATTTGGCTCTGCTATCGGTCAAAGGCTCGGCATCCATGGTTTAACATCTCCTAGTGCTGCAAGCACGACGTCATGGAAGTCTGAACCCTAGAAAAGGGAGACCGCTGACAACAAATCATACCTTTCCCGTAGGAGACTGGAGACAGACAATATACATAGACTGGGATACCTTTTTATTCAAACTATTCAAGAAATCTTTCACCATAATTACCCTGGAATACCTTTTGTCCCCCCTTTCTCGACAGGCGATAAGTAAAGGCAACTACTAACTGATTTACCACAAATTTGCCCAGTCACACTATATGATCAAAACCATTCTCCTTTGTAGGGCATGGTGGCCTGCTCCTCTTCACCTACTGCTTGTGTACACGTTCCCTAAAAGTAACTTTTGCATATCACTATTGACTCGGTCTGTTCTGTTAATTGATTGTTTTAATTGGAACCCATAATGAAACAAACACCCTGTAAGAAGTATCAGCATCAAGTATTTCCAAAAATTGAGTACATTAAAAAAATCAAATAGTTTGATATGGATCTTTAACCCCCAACTCTAGAAGAGGACTCTACAAAGTTTTTCCATGTAAAATCCACTCTGCTCCTATAACTGCCTGACGTCGGCCATGTGTGATGAGAATGCGTTGCCTGTGGTATCTGTGCAATCCAAGTGCTACACAAGACAGAAGTTACCTACACAGGGGTTGAAGCCTGCCTAGCTACATTTGTACGTAGAGTTGCATTGGGGGCTGCAGCAAAGATAAAGTACCCGCACTTCTATATTTTCATTTAAAACACTCCTAGAAACATACGTGTGAAATTCTCCCTGCTGAATAACTCTGTGTGCTACCGATAATCTGCATTTAACATGCTCCAGTTCCCTGGACTACATTATTAAATCACGGAGCAGCATCCCATGTACGAGCCAGAGAAACCTTTGTTTGGTTGCGTCCCCATTTCCAGTTTGAGTGGTGCGTTTGTGGTGTTGGAGAACCATAGCAGGGACACTGAATCTATATCAGAATACAGTATTCCTAAATATTGTGGCATAAATGTTGTTTTCAAAAACATTATTAGCTCCAATGATATGAATTACATCTAGAACACAAGTCTTATGTCAAACGATGTATTGAAAATTATATTCTAATACCAGAGTTGGACACTATTTGGTGGAAATTTTGCTCCAAACACCTAGTAATTAAGAGAACTTGCAGAAAGTCAGACAGATAAAGATATGTGTTACAAGACGGAGCTGACACCTTCATTCATTGTATGTATATTTGTATGCGAGCTTTCTGTAGTGCAAACCAAGCCAAAAGGTAGTGGGGAGCTGTACAGGGTCAAAAACAAGCATAATATCAATGACTGATAGGAGACATGTCTGGTTTGTGGGCTACTAATGTGTTGTCATGGAGTGTTCTTTAAAGAGAGACAGCTTCTACTCTTCATAAATTGGTCTCAAAAGGTGGGTGGGAGGACCCTTGCCTGGCATACCTGCCCACAATTGACCCAGATGCACTGTGGTAAATGCAGTGCATGATAACACTCACTTTAGTTTAAAGTGTATAGTACTCATCATTGTTGGTTCAGCCAGTGCTGGGTATCTTTAGACAAGTGTTTTAGGATATTTGTCCTTCTCCTGTAGAGTAACACCTTAAATTTGAGGGTACTGGCAATGCTGCACCCAGTCTTCTCAGGTTTCTGTACCACTCCCAGAGCATAGGGTTTTTCTAAATTGGAGAAGCGTTGAGGTGGTCCTTGAGGATTTGGGAATGTTGTTCTAGATCCTAGTTGTGTAGATAGAAAAAAACCTGCTGTCTTGTTTTTTTTCTTCTTTTTTACGCTTCTTAATCTTCAGTCTCATGGTGTGGTGTTCTGGCTGTGGGAGCCAGGGATGGTGATCTTGCTTGCAAGATAAGCGGACGTGCAACTGGTTATGAAGATTGGGCATGCCGGCAAGGGGAGTCAATAGGATGGGAGTGATGTGATCATATTTCTTTAGACCTTGAATGAGACATGGTGAGGCATGTAGGATGCCCTTAAGGAGTGACAGTGTGGAGTCTGGGGAAGTGATGGATCAGGGCATTACCATCATCCAAATGCAAGAGTACGAGGGCTTGAAATTGCTTTCAGGAAGAAACTGTTTCACTTTCTTTAGTGGCACTAGGCCCTCTTCTTTTTTGGCAATATGTTCCTTGAGGGCGAGGCAGGGGACCGGGGTGCATTTAAGTGACTTGGCATTCAGTAAAAGTTGTGGTTCAAAGCCATCAAATTTCATGTTGTTGAGGCAGGTTTGTAATGTTTCTGGATTGTTGCTCCTGGCAAGTCTGTTGTTCTTGACAAATAACAGGAATTCTGTCTTGGTTTGGCTGAGCTTCAGGCAGGTACTGGACATCCATGTCTGATGTTGTGGAGACATGGTTTTGGGCATTGCATGTCTAAACCAGTGGAGACTTTCAGGCAGAATTGCATCTCATCGGCATTTTAACCAAATCTGAATCTGCTATCTGTGAGTATAGCACCAAGTGGCTTCACCTAAAGGCTGAAGACAAAAGAAGACTGTATGAAACCCTGTGGAACACCTAAGGGGACATGGATATTTTGGGACCTGGAGGTGTCATATGTCCCATACAGGCCCATTGTTGTTAGCCTGGGCACATGGTAAGCTGCTCTCTGCTTTGCACACGTTATTAAATAAATGTAGCCTGCTTCGTGCCCGCTGCACTTTCACACAGAACCTGCTGTTTGCTTTCTGTTCTTGTCTGGGATTTAGTCTGAACACTGTAGACAAGGTCAAACAACAATGCCCCTTGTTATTCTGTCCTGGTCAGACTTCAGCATCTAGACACAACACACAAGTGCAGCTGTTGTTTGGGAACACATACTCTTTGTCATATAGGTATGCACAAACATGAAGGGACACAGACAAGATCGTGACTGCACCCGAGATGTAGAACCTTCATCTGTGTATGATAAGGTTCGGGGTCCGCTGCAAACACCCAGAGATCTTCTGATATATAACCACTTTGCTTCTATAGAGGGGGAGGGGGTTAGTCAACCCTGTCTAATATCATGACAGCTTCTTTTATGATTTATGGATTTTCTATGGACCCAGTTGTTCAAACCTTTCTAAAGTCATATTCTTAATACTTGTATGTCGGATTTTTGTCGTTTTGGTGTTGTTGAGTTTAGATAAAGATACTTTATTTTTCTAAACTGGTGTGGTGTCCATTTATGGTGTTATCACTGTATTACTGTGTGTTTTCAGTACTTTACACATTGCCTTTGGAATAGGCCTGTCTGCTCGTGCCAAGCTACCCAGGGGGTGAGCAGGGGTTATCTAAAATGTGTATCCCCGTACCCGGACTAGAAGCAAGGGTCCCTATTTGGACAAAGGTACCTAGCTCTGCCAACTAGAGACCCACATTTCTAACACCAACATCAATATCGTAAGTAAAAAATTCAAGACAACGCAGGATATTTCCAACGTTTTTTTCAGTCACAACCTGGCTCCGGAGAGCCGTGACTGGTCTGCATTTACTACCCTTGGTTCCCCACACCGATACGCACATTTACCAATGGGGTATATGAACAGCCCCAGTGTTTTTGCGGCGCGTATTGATTACTTTTTACATGACATTGATCCTGAAGCGTTGTCATATGTCGATGACATATACCTTATTGATGATTAACTAAATGCTCATTTGCCGAGAGTGGATCGCATTATTGGGCGATTCGCTGACAAGGTTACAAGCTACATTTTGCCAAATCCCACAATGCGTTTCTTGCGGTACTATATCTTGGTTATGAATTGAGCAATGAAGGTAGGGGTTTGGCCGCTCATTTTTTGGAAACGTGCACAATTGCAACCACCTTCTTCCATTAAAAAACGGCAATCTCTGCTTGGTTTTTTGAATTTCGGTAGAACATACAATTCTGATTATGCTCAGTGAATTGAACCTCTCACTTTCTCCGCTTCTTCCTGGCTTCCCGAACATACTGCGGCCTTACGTGATTTGCAGGCAGATCTGTTAGCAACGCAGTTCCTACAGACCAGACTTAATATCACAAATTTGGTCATCCAAATTTTGCCGGGTGCGATTGCTTTCACTTATGTAACATTCAATGAGGGTGACACGGGCCCCATTGCTTATAAATCACATTTGTATACTCCTGCTGAAAGGCGTTTTTCTTCTACTGAGAAAATTCTGACTGGGGTGCAAATGACCATCCTTAAAGAACGGTCACATGTTCAAGGTAAACGTATCTTTGTTGTTTCCCCTGTGCCTGCCTTAGAGGTGGTCATAAAGGCTAGTGTTCCTAATTCAAAAGACCATCACCCCCAATGGATTCAATGGGCTACGTCCTTAACATCTGCTGATGTTTCCTTTGTTTTTGACCCCTCCTTGCAAACACAGGAGTTTCTTCAATATGAACATGTTCATCTCTGCCTTCTTTGCTTCTTCCTCTTGATCAGTATAAATGTATCATTTCTAAGCACACTTATTCTGCAGCTTTCGCTATTGTTGTAGGCCCTATGATCGATGGGGATTTTAACTACAGTTTGATTCATACGCAGTCTCTAGGAGACTGTAAGGCATAATAGGCCGATCTGAAAGTGCTGCTTACCCGGAAGCGGTCGCATTGATTGTTAGAGGATGCTTGAAGTAAACGAAGACAATGAGAAGGATTGCACGCGACTGATTCTCGCGCCCAACAACATGAAACTGCTGAAACTTATAAGCCTTTTACCACATTTTACAGCGTCCACATGCAAATGCCATCAAAACTAATTACCAAGGATACCTACCGTCCACACCATACCACACCACCGCAGACACCATAATTCACAGCCCTGAAACATAAATCCATAGGACAAACACAAGACCTACTTTTTGGCAGAGATTGTCTAATCTCAAACTAAGCTCTTTTGAGTTCCAGGTCCTGAGGAGAACCCCACCTAACTATGTTTTTGGGGTTCGAAACGCGTTGACCACATCATGACTAAACAAGTGGTTAAAAACATACTATCAGGCTTACTCTCTTTTGCGTATTGTAAAAAAAATAATTTTTTTAAAAAAAGAATGATGAAATTGCTGGGTACCCTGAATAGTACACTGTTTGGTCACTGCCCAGACCAGGGTTGTTTTGTTGCAAAACACTGTTTTTTCAAATAAATTGCAACTGATTTGGGCCTCTATTCCCCTTTTCACAGTTTTTTTCACGTCTTTAACATTTTGGAACTTGAGGTTGTTTATTCGTTCTTTGAATTGTATAATTTGTTGTCTACGTCATGTCTAGTGTCGTCCAATATATGTGATGAATAGTATATGTAATATATGTAATGTATGTGCTTTAATATATGTGGTCTATGAAACAATTGTTCAATGTACTTTTGTGTTAACCATTGAGATTATCAAAAAATTGACTTTGCAATTTTTTATTGAAACAAAAGAATAAAAAAAGAAATGTTTTTTCAGTCACAATGAGTGTCACGTGTGATCTGATGGAATAAATGTTGACCAAATATCAGTATTGGCATGCGTGTTGTTTTTAGCTTTTAGCTCTTGAGCATTCTGATCCCAATTCACTCACACTTATAGTGTGGGATTCCTTTTACTGTGTATAGTCTTTTAATGACAATTTACATTTCTGGAAACAAAATGATTTTCAGTATTCTAAAGGTAGCACAATAAAGCATAAAATGCTTTGGGTCAAGGTGGCTCAACTTAAAGTTCGCCTACCTCTTAGAAATGTAGTACACACATTGGACCATCAACATGTGGGAATGCATGCTGTTGGGAATTCAACACTGGGGGTGAATGTTTGCCATTGTGCAACATTCCGTCCATCATCTTGTGTGTTTTGCAATTCGCCCCAAGTGGGAAGGGTATGCCCAGACGTGGGTCCCGTGGTCACTGCGCCACTGGA
The DNA here is from genome assembly GCA_963921515.1 of Calotriton arnoldi. Lineage (NCBI taxonomy): Eukaryota > Metazoa > Chordata > Amphibia > Caudata > Salamandridae > Calotriton > Calotriton arnoldi. Next base: position 62,068 of record CAWUFW010023567.1, read on the forward strand.
GTCAGGCTATCCTGGCTGATGAGGGCTGAATGCCCGAAACCGGTCCTAGGATGCTTGATTCCGGTCCAGGGAAGACATGGCTTGGCAGTTCGGTCTGGACTGTTCCCATGAGACACAGGGTCAAGACTGATTTGCATATGGCCATGTCTGAACTGGGGTGGCGTGGTGAAGCAAAATAACGATGGATTAAACCCAGATCTGTGACTGGGGGTGAATGTTTGCCATTGTGCAACATTCCGTCCATCATCTTGTGTGTTTTGCAATTCGCCCCAAGTGGGAAGGGTATGCCCAGACGTGGGTCCCGTGCTCACTGCGCCACTGGAGTCAGGCTATCCTGGCTGATGAGGGCTGAATGCCCGAAACCGGTCCTAGGATGCTTGATTCCGGTCCAGGGAAGACATGGCTTGGCAGTTCGGTCTGGACTGTTCCCATGAGGCACAGGGTCAAGACTGATTTGCATATGGCCATGTCTGAACTGGGGTGGCGTGGTGAAGCAAAATAACGATGGATTAAACCCAGATCTGTGACTGGGGGTGAATGTTTGCCATTGTGCAACATTCCGTCCATCATCTTGTGTGTTTTGCAATTCGCCCCAAGTGGGAAGGGTATGCCCAGACGTGGGTCCCGTGCTCACTGCGCCACTGGAGTCAGGCTATCCTGGCTGATGAGGGCTGAATGCCTGAAACCGGTCCTAGGATGCTTGATTCCGGTCCAGGGAAGACATGGCTTGGCAGTTCGGTCTGGACTGTTCCCATGAGGCACAGGGTCAAGACTGATTTGCATATGGCCATGTCTGAACTGGGGTGGCGTGGTGAAGCAAAATAACGATGGATTAAACCCAGATCTGTGACTGGGGGTGAATGTTTGCCATTGTGCAACATTCCGTCCATCATCTTGTGTGTTTTGTTGGGAATTCAATGGCTGATGAAGCAGCCAAATCTGCAGTTGCCACAACTAAAGTAGCCGCGGCTACGCGTTCTATGACTACAATTGATGATGCCATTCTAACTGCCATCGCTGCACCTCAGGATGGTACGGCTTTTCCACAGGGATATCCTTCTAAATACACATATCAGTTAAATGCTGAGAAAGTTCCCTTTGTAACCATTCCTGGGGTAGGAGATCGCTTGATACCCAACTTGGAAATCAGACACTCTTTGATAGTGGTCACTCATGATGTTATAGCCTCTGCGCATGCAGGGTTTGCTGCTACGGTTTCACTTTTACAGCAAAGTTATTGGTAGCGAGGCTTACACCAGCAAGCTCATTGTTATGTCCTGTGTTGTGACGTTTGCCAGCAAATTAAATGTTCAAGTGTGTCCCGTCCACCTGAGACACATCTCTATACATCAAATAAGTCTTTTGGCTGTATTTATCTTGATCATTGCAGTCCCCTTGTTTCAGATAATGCATTCAAATATATTTTAGTTGCAGTTGATTCATGCTCCAGATTCCTTTGGGTCTGGACAGGCTGACACTTAAACTGTTATTAAGGATTTGCAGGTCTTTGTCGAACTTATGCCTGTGGTGCTTTCCATTCGGACCAGGGTCAGGCATTTGCCTCTAAGGTGTACCGTGATCCAATGGCGTCGATGGGGGTGCAGGTGCGTTTCTCGTCTCCATACAGGCCCAAGGGCAATTCTGCTGTGGAGCGGATGAACCAAGACTAAACGCAATCTTTAACAGCAAGGATATTAGGTACGGGTTGTGGCTGGTTAACTCATCTGTATGAGGTTCAGAGGGCACTTAATAACCTCCCTAAAAGATCTCTGGGTGGGGGACCCTGTACGAAATGCTCTTTGACATCAAGATGTATGTTCCGGACCTTGATGGTTTAGATGTTGTGGAGGCAGCCGCAACCTTTGACGTAGATAACCACTGTCTGTCTTACAGGAACTACAAAAATGTTGTAATGCTCTGGCTAACACCCAATTGCCTTTGTCTCTTCCATTGATGCTGCTGTTCAGACTCCTGTTTCTGGCTGGCCTATAGTTGGTGATCTAGTTTGTGAAAAGGTGGGGATCAAGAAAGAATTCGGTCCCTCCTACTGTGCTCCTGTTCCAGTGCTTGGTCTTCAGGGTACCCGAAGTGTGATTTTACCTCCACTTCCAGGATACAAAGATAATTGCTTCCTTTCTGTTGGACATGCCAAGCTACAAGCTATAGCCAATACTAAACAGTATGCCATCAAGTTGTTCAAATACAGAATGTCACTTTACAACCCGTGAGCACCATCCTTCTCCCCGGCTGCAGGAGGGGAATGTCGAATCTTCCATTGACCTGGTAACTGTTACACCTTCTTCACACTCCGTTATGGATATTATTTATTCTGATCCTCCAGTCAAGGCCCCTACTGCAATACAAGACTCAAGTCTATATGTAGAATCGCAGCCTCCTTTATTCCAGCTGAATTATTCTGGTTACTATATCAATCAACATAACTTTTCTTCGGACAGTTCTTCGTTGTCTTCAGTTTTGCACACACAACCAACCCGAATTTGTGTTTTTATCTCCTGGTTAAAGCGCACTCATCTAGTCCCACCCTGGATATATATCTGGATCATGTTTTCAATGGTATGTTTGTTCATGTGGATTGAATTTGTGACTGTTTCCTTTTAATCAATGGCCATTACCTCAGAGAACATTCTGCTGCAGAACTGGTCGAAGGGGTGTTGGTCCCACATTCTTCCTCACATAAAATGAAAAGAGACCAGTCCCTAGTTAATATTTCAGCAGACCCAGTCACTGATGGAATTGTATGGGATAAAGTACAATTTGCTGTATTCGGTATTACGGAGACCTTGCAGATACCATGTGTGTTCTGAGTTTCCATGGGTGATGTCGTAGTACCTGGGTTACATTCGGATGCTTGGGATGTTGATACTGTGAATTCCAATTTTCTGAATGGTAATACTACACTGTCTTTGAATTTCAAGATTTATATTTAAATTCCGCCAACTATGCCGATTTGTTTTGTTCTCAACATTGTTTACATCATTATTTGCATAGAAAGAATATACAGCGTCCCCAATATAATTATGCTCAATGGTAGCATTGCCCAACTCCACTTTGGGGTAGCTCAAAAACACAAAGGATGAAACATACATATTTCACCAGTTATAATGTTTCGGACCCGAAATCATAATATTTTAAATTGGTACCTTTTAGCTCAAAGAAATATATGCTTACTCAAACCAAGCTAATCTATACAGCGTCCTTCATTGAGGAATTAGCCCTGAAAGGCTATGATTATAGGAAAGACAGTATCAACTTAAAATCAATTTGGACCACTAGATCCTGGGAAGTCCAAGGTACAGAGTCCCTGTTTGGTGCATGTATCATACCTACACAAATCATTTTTCTAAATTACACAATCCAACAGACTACTTAATGGGATTGGCTAAAATTAAAGATTTGGATACTCCTACTATTCCCTCCTTTGCCCCTTTTGATGATTGGCAATCTTATACAAATTATACTGAAGACCAATTAAATAGTATGATACAAAACGGTACATTTAATTCTTCATTTATGGCTCCGGGTAGGTGGTTACAATGGCAGATAGACACTACTTTTTTTCATGTTCGTTTTTTAAACTCCAAATCTGGATTCAAATCAAATCGACCTAATCCTTGATATTTACAATCCACACACCCTAACACTGTTACCACTTACTCCGTGGGTAAATTATGTCAACAATGGTTAGAACATTCTACGTTGTCTGCCGTAAAACAACATATTTCTCTCCTGTCCGAAGAAATGAATTTGTCTGATTTCCTTTTGGGTCCAAAATCCCCCCGTTCTAATGAATTTTAGAAATTGTCACAAATGGAAGCTGCCGTGCGTTTAAGCCAATTCGATCAAGATAATTTGGATAAAGTACTTGCTGTAGTAGACAGCAGTATTAATACCTTGTCAACTCACATTTATACCTTAGATAATATAGTATTGTCTGTTATTGATATTGTGCACAATGATATGCCTATGTTATATCATGGGCAGAATCAACTTGAATCCATCACGCAATTTAGTTGGACTCTCCAAACACTTAAGATTGGGCGCGTTCCCTGGCATTACCTCAATTCCACTGCTTTTTTCTTACCATTAAATTTGACAAGTAAACAACAATCAATGGCTATGAAAGATGCTTGTTATACCACGTTACACATAGAAAAACCTGAACGGCTACCATTTACATTTACAATAGCAGAAACACCATCCGTAGTCTGGTTAATGCACCGGTTTATTTCATTGCCGATCTCTACTTTTCAGTTCACTGCCTGTATGAAACAATTCTGGGTAGGTAGATATGAACCTCAAAGGAGCAGTTACATACATGAATTGTGGCCCTGCCATTTACATATCGTTGTAAAAGGGCTGAGAGAGAAGTTTTTCCTACAGAGGAGAAATGCAACTCCACTGCGGCCATTCCCTCGTTTGTCAACATGTAAAGATCCGTGGCACCTGTAATGTGTCTGTCCCTAATCTGGCTTGTTGTTTAAAAGGAACTCCAGTTCCTGGTATTATTCCCACTCTTACATTGCTTTTGAATGGAAGCTATCTTGTTGTTAATAATCAGGTCTGCTGCAGTCTGCGGGCAGGAATCCCGCATTTGGTGTCCGTTTCCCAGTTAGTCACTTGCTGCAACAACGTCCTGTTTCCCCCTCCGCACGGGAATGTTGATAGTTCGTTATGACCTTCCATTCCAACTCTGAAAACAGATTTCAATAAACTAAGTAGACTCAAAGGGTTATTGTTTCAACAAGAAGTGGCTCTCACTTCAGCTCGCAAAACCTTCGAATTGCAGGTGGCGAGAACCTCTAGTGAATTATTAAACACAAATCCCCCCCTACATTTACATTACAAATATTTAATACGTCTGATACCACGGGCCTGGCCCACTTTTTTTAAGTTGTGGGTTCCGGCCTCGTGACCTCCTTTCAAACTATTTTTGGAGTAACACCAGCATTTATACATTCATTTTTTTCCAGCATGTTCAGTGGGTTCCCGCTGCTGCTCGTCTTGAATCTGGGCGTTATAGTGCTGTTCCTGCTATTCTGCAATGGATGCTGCTTTTGTCGTCCTTCCCGGGCAGGCATCACTGCAGCTGTACTGTGAATGTATGCTCCAACTCTTTTGAGTATTGGCCCTGGACGCTCTGGATGGCGAGTTTTGTTTAACCTTCCGCTATGCTTACTTCACACTTGTGCAACCTGTTTCATTGCATCCGGGGCTCCTTTCAATGGGCACATGCTGCCCTCGATTTCGAACTGCTGATGAGTGCCTTAGTGGACCATTACTAGGACTGTTCCTTGGGCATGCAACTCGTTCATAACCTGGCATTATGGCCATTAGCCGGCATTGGGCCCTGTGCAACGGCACAGCATCTTTTGGATCTCCGTCTCAACGAAAACAACGCAGGTTGCCCCAAGGTGCTCTTATCGACAACCGGTACTGAGGAACATGCGTGTTCCTTTGCCTTGCTCAACTGGATGGTGAATATCTGTACCTCGGAAGGTTCGGATCTTGTATTGGAATCGCTGATTTATCAGTTGGCATCCTACATTTTGGGTACCCACGATACGTTTTAATTGACTGCTACGATTTGACAATATTTTTTTTTACTCAGATTTCAACAACATGTGTTTCTTTTTGTCTACGCCCTCACATTATTACATGACTGAACTGCTGTTCAAACATTTTGGTTCTACTTATTACCTGGATTCTGTTATCATCTTGGTGCTACCATCCTGACCAAGGGGAGGGTGTCATACATCCCGTACAGGCCTATTGTCGTTTTCCCTTATGTTAGCCTGGGCACGTAGTAGGCTGCGTTCTGCTTTGCACACGTTACTAAACAAACACATCTTGCTTTGTGCCACGCTGTACTTTCACACAAAACCTGCTGCTGTTGGCATCCTGTTCTTTCCTGGGATTTAGTCTGAACACCGTAGACAAGGTCAAACAATAATGCCCCTTGCTATTCTGTCCTGGTAAGGCTTTAGCACCTAGAAACAACTCAAAAGTGCATCTGTTGTTTGGGAACACGTACTCTTTGTCATATAGGTATACACAAACATGAAGGGACACAGATGAGATCCAGACTGCACCTGAGATGTAGAACCTTCATCTGTGTATGCTGAGGTACGGGGTGAACTGCAAACACCCAGAGATCTTCTGATATATAATCACTTTGCTTCTTTAGAAGAAGAGAGGGGTTATTCCACCCTGTCTAAAATCTGAAAGCTCCTTTTATGATTTATGGATTACTTACTATGCTGACCATATTTGTGGCATCTTCTTACTTGTTGTGGCATGTATACTGCATACTAGAGCACAATAGTTAAAATAAATATTTTAAATGTTTCTCGTATCTCTGTCAGATCTTATTGTGGGCAAGTGAGAGCGAAAGGGTGTGTCCTGTCACCGTGATTCCTGAGAGAGTCTGGAGTATTGCGTTCTGGGGTGTCTAATCACTTGTACCTCTGTGAGTGAGTAGACGGGCAAGTGAGACACTTTAGCTAGTCGGTCCCAGGCTCATGGGTACTAAGGCGATAGGATAACTTAATCCCTACCTACTTAGGTTCTATGGTCCCAAGCATAGTTCTGTGATTCCGCAGAATCCCTGTAACAGAGGTGCCCACCTGAACAAAAGGTGTTGGTTGGAGAGGTAGGGCTGTGTTTTTGTTTTGTACATGACTGCAAGTAACATACCCCGGAGATTCACCAAAGATATCTGAATCCTCCATCACAGCTAAAGGATAACATTGGTCACAGACTGAAACATAAATGCAAAACAATAAAATGGCATATTACCTTTATAACATATAGAACTGACTCGGAATTCTGTGAAATATCATACTTCAGACCTATACCACCTTTTTGAGTAAGCCTTGCATACTCCATTATACTACCCCTTCAACAGTCCAGTTTACAAAGGGGGTCATGGCCAATGGAGTGCGAAAGTGCAAAAGCCCCTGGGACATTAGCTGTAAACAAAAGTGCCCACCAAGATTAATAACCAGTAAATACTAGCTGCTTAAGGTACTTGGGAACATGCTTCACAACATTTTCATGTGGTCTAGAGGGAGGCAGTCCTTTGACTGGGACTTGAAAAATGTAAATAGGTCAATGAGTTGGTATTGGGGTTGACTGTTCTAGTGGATCTTCATATGTTCATCCTCAAACCCTCCAAATGTTGTTCTGACGAGATGGACTTCATGACACAATAAATTCTCTTTTTGCCAGATCACTGCTTGTTCCAAATTACCTGGTACAGCCTTTTATTTGAGAAGCTGCTGAGTTCTTAGAAGACAGTTCAAGCACTGCAGAGAAGGAGGGCAGTGAAGGGCCTGCACTGTGACACATGAAATAGGTCTTTCTTGTCATCGTTATCATAATCAGGCTGTTTGAATAGTGAAATAAAAACCTCTCACGGTATCCTATGCGGCCATTGTTCCTGGCTAGTAGTAACCTCTTTTGAAGAATCGGGCACAGTTGGGAAAACTGTGCAGAAAATGAAAGCACCCCTGCCTGGGAACCTTTTAAGTTGGAGGGTTTGAAAGTAGTTTAACACTGTATTGTAGAGCCATACCTCTATAGCACTTTGAGCATGGTCTTCAGATAATGAGGCGCATAACCATATACAGTTTTCTGGGTCAAAGTTAATTGCTTTAAATGATATTGGAGTAACTAATGTGGCTGTCTGAGAACAGGCATAGTGTTCAGATTTCTCTGAATGAATGATTGCCTGAGCGTTGCAGTTATATAACAAACTTGGACATTTCTTGTTGGGCAAGTTTGCATTCTGATCACTGAGGCAATTAAATAATCCTTAATGCCACTATAGACTTTACAATTGTAGGCATATTGGAATCAGACAGGAATGTTAATTCGATCGTTTCAGCTTATTTTAATGAATAGAAGTAATCACTATTCAATTAACCAGTTAGTCATTGACATGGTAAAGTAAAAAAATACTCTCACAAGGCTAAATGCCAATCCCTGTGCTAACAGTAGTTTGCACGGCAATTGGAAGTATGAGTTCTGTGATAATTATCGTGCCCTCACAGTTTTCTTCTAATAGAATCCAGCAGGTCAAGCCCAACCAGAATAATATCCTGAGGAAAAGGCCCAGAAAAAAGTAAAATCATATGGAATTAGAAGTGTTAAAAACTGATTTTTTATGTTATGCATCATTTTCAAGTTCAAAACTTGGAATAGGAAGCATTTACCCCATCTAGTAAATATCTCACCCTGGGGTAATCGTATTTAAGTTGTGTGATAAATGTCCCACCCAATTCCACGCAACTTGGAATTAGCGCCCAAGAGTCTTAATTTTTTCTAAGGGAACAAAAGTGAGTATCCATTAGTGATACTTGAAGATTTTGGAATTTTTTCACGTTGTTTAACACAAATTAAACACTCTGCCCAAGAGTAGGGACAAACCTAAGTTATCGGACATAAACTGATGGAATGGATTGTCAATCATCAGTCCATTGTTGGCAAACAACTCTTCTGGAGTGACTGAGTACACCTGATAAACTGAACTCCATTTCTGAACCTAATATACTAAACTGAACCGAAACCAACAAAAACAATGTTGACAAACAACAACTGTACCAGAGAAGACCTATCTGAAATAATCAGAACCCAACAAAACCTTAGGAAATGGACTGTAGGCTTGTCTTTCACCTTTTCTCTTCTCCTCTTTCATGTGTTTCTTGTCCTTACATTTAGGAGGAACTGTCCAAAGCAAACTACTAGTTGGTTGCCATTTTTTAACATCTTACTCTCCACCTCCTTTTGATGTACCTTGAGTGGATAGGGTGGAGTAAGAGCATACTTTTTTTTCTGGTGCAGCCACTCTATACTTCACTTTAGAAGATTGGATAAAACTGAAAAATACAATGTCCTTTCAGGATGGAAAAACGCCGAAAGAGTACAGCAAGACCCAAAGAAGATAAGAAAAAGTCTGCATCTTGCCCTATAGGCATGAAAAAATAGTAACTGGGTCGGGATTCATGCATGCGGGTGGCCTAGGGTTCAAGATGACTCTTGCACTGTAGCTTCCATATATAACTTTTAAATGACAGATATAAATGACAGTTGTTCCACTAAAACCTTTGTGTGATCTGTAACTGCACAAACAATCAAAATTGTAGAATCTCTTTCTTTACGAAAGTGCATTCATTTTTACTGTGCAGGTGGACCAAAGAGAATTATAACCAAAAGGGGAGATAGGTCTAAATACAAAAGCAACCCACATATTAGCACGTGTGATTAACAGACATCTGTGACAATGAAGCACTGAGAAATCAAATATAAAACTGTTGCTATAGAAAGTACAAATGTTTTGCCTTAAATGGATAAAGAAATTTACAAATGTACAGTTTTTTGAACCATCATGCCAATTTCTATAAAAAATTGATGAGAACATGGCTTTCTTTCAAACATGATGCACCAAATCAAGCGAGAGAATCAAAATGTTTGATAGGGAGTGGAGAGGTGTGGTGCAGCGGCCAGGACAGCTGACTTCGGAGCACAGGGGTCACGGTTCGATCCGGCGGCAGCTCAGCACCCTGTGACTCTGGGCAATAGCTCACTTAATTTCCACAACGGCCCCCAGCGCCTTGAGACCCGTAAGGGTGAGTAGTTCGCACTTTACAAATACGGATTTAGATTTTATATGGTGAAATCACTTCAAAATTCACATGGCCTAAAATCAGTGGTGTTATCAATACATAATTGAAACCGTGCCTAAAAGCTGTCATTTGTACAGATTCTTTGATGTACCTCTCATAAATAGTCATACACTCCAAACAGTAAAATTAATTTGACAGCTCATTTTATATTAATTTTTCATTGTCTGTATTACTTTGGAAATCAGGAAAATGATAGGGCCACCAAAACAGTCCAGATGTTATACTTGATATAACCTTCCAACTAAAATAGAACCATGACCGTTATTGATCTGCACAGTAGAGTAAGGCCATTGCCTTCACTTATGGCTCTTCAACTCCCCCTGATCACTAACTACATGGGATTCCCTTCATTTTTGGATTATACTGCATAGATTAACAATCTCAGCAGAAAAGTACACTGGTCAATGGTGTTGGCTGTTAGAAAAGTTTTGTTTCCAAATAAAGGCTGCTGGTCTTCTACCTTGGACACTATATTGATGCAGCTACTGCCAAGCAGGGATGGACTTGCAGGTGTCGAAGCAAGAGTGATTGGCACCTGAAAGTGAGTAGAATAAAAACATGGAGTCAGACAGTGGGCTTTTAAACATCGCATAAACAGTTTTAGACACAAAACAATGATTTTAATGAAGGTAAAATGGCTTAAATCCATAAATGAGTTCCCTGTGATATGCAAGGAATGATGATTATTCTAATTATGCAAAAAGAACAAATGATGTATGGAATGCTGAACAAATCACACATTCGCCCCCAGTCACAGATCTGGGGTAAATCCATCGTTTTGTTTTTGCTCGCCACGCCCTTCCAGTTTGGACCCAGCCATATGCAAATCAGTCTTGACCCTGCGCCCCCTCGAATTCTTCCCATGAGGAGTAGGGTCCAGACTGATTTGCACATGGCTGGGTCCAAACTGGGGTGGTATGGTGAGTAAAAGAACGATGGATTTAACCCAGATCTCTTGACTGGGTTGAGTGTTTGAAATGTTTCAGCGCTCCATCCATCCTCTTGCTGTGTTTGTGATTATTCTACTCATGACAAGAGAATGTATATTTTATTACAGACATAGAGGCTAACATTAGGCATGCATTACTTCTTTAAAGCTCACTCCTCACAGCATCTTCAAAGTACAACCAAAGAAGCACTAACATTAGCTTGTAGAATAGGAATATTCATTGCCCTTATCTTCCTTCTCCCTAAACTATCTCTATAAATGCTCCAAAACGAGTTTGCCAACACGGTCCATGAAATTCCTATGCCATACGTTCCATTCACCATTTATCAATTTATTTGTATGGCCGTATCAATATGGGAAATCTAGTATCTACTTAAAATAAACTATTTCTGGATGGATATTAGCTTGCATTTTGTTGTGCTCCTGGAAAACAAATAGGTCGCTTGAGACAGCTTAAAGCACTCAACTAGAGATGCCATGGTAACCCATGTGCCAGTGGTAGAGATATGTAGACCTGCCACCCCGAGATCATTTCATATGCTTGCAAAGCACTGTTATCTAGATTCTGACTACAGAATAGAAGCACAAGTTGGCCAAACCTGTTTGCGTAACTTTTAAAAAAAAAT